>JADHKO010000133.1:0-86057 GCA_019925425.1 Ophiostoma pallidulum
GGGGGGCAGTCTCTAAGGAAAGGCGGGGCGCCTTCCCTTTTCACGCAGAGTCCGTGGTGATGTTGCCATGTTTGTTCTACGAGCACGAAACGAAGCAGGTGCGCCCAGCTGGGGCGGTGACGCTGGGAAAGAGCCATCGTCTGGCCCAGATGGTCCTTCCGCAAAAGGGCGCTGCAGGAGCGGCATATTTACCATTCTCAGGGACAGTGCATTTTGTCTTTTTTATACGCTTCCTCGTATCAAACGAGCGGTGTGCGTGTGTTTGTTGTCTGCATGGCGCTTTCCCGCTTTCCAGGGTTCCCGCTTTCCTGTTCTGCACTTCTGGGCACAAGCAGTCCCAAGGGGCGTGCAGCGCTAAACTGGCGTGGCGTTCGCTGTCTTGAAAGCTGCATCTTCGACGCCCTCTATTTCTTCCTCTTCTTTTTTTTGGTGTTGCTGAATCCGGGGCACATCCCGAGCGCAGCACAGCCCTGCGTGCGTGAGGAGACACCCCACGTCGGAACGGGAGCGGCATCCATCCGCCAGAGAAAATGGCAGGGCGGTGAAAATGCGGTTAATCTGCGAAGCGCTGGGCCTGAAGATTAGCCCTGCCGGCGCGGACTGGCCAGGACACGAGCATCTGACGGCTGGGGTGACCTGGCACCGGGGCCACCAACAGACGACGCGCCAATCGCTGTAAGCATATGGGCGGTGAGCTTGCCGTGCGCATTGCGCTGCTTGTGGGCACAGCAGGGCCTGCAGCCGAGGCCAGCGAGGCCATGGCAACATCTCAGCATCCAAGCATCTACGTCGTGGAGTATTCCCAGACCAGTGGCATTGCCGCTTGGCTGGCGACTGCTCGACTCCAAGCCGAGATAGGCATTCCGGCAGACTGTGTGCATCATCACGGCGCACGGCGGTTGGGTACGAGCCGGTCGCGGGGTGCAAACAGCCTCTCCATTGGCCGCCCTGTCTTGTTGGTAGGATGAACTGCAAAGGCAACACGTCTCGCAGTGGGTTGATCCTTCTTCCAACATGGCGCTACGATGAAGGGTGTGGTTTCTGGTTTCTGGTTTCTGTTGGTTTCTTGCCTCTGCGCTCTTTTCAGAAAATCACATTGCCTGCTCGTTTCCCGGTACCCGGACAATGGCTATTTTCAGGAGTACGACGTACGACGTACGCGTAGACCTCGATACTTTCGGCCCCTTTGCGACGGCACTGGTTCCTAGCCGTCCGAGTCGCTGTCTCCGCCAAAATACCGCGCGGATTTGAAGAGCTGCCGCATCTTCGCCCGGTAGGCCTGTCCTTCCTTCTCGGTTGCCCGCTCCGCCTCGGTCTTCATGTCCTGCTCAAAATCAGCGGACCGAAAGCCCGGCCGCGGCGAGAAGCGCAGGAGGCCCAGCTTCTCGCCCGTCCAGAACAGCAGGTCGTTGTCGACAAAGCCACTGCTGTCGCCATAGCTGTTCAACTGCACCGGCAGCAGTTTTCGGGCAATGTCGCCCGATTCTGTGCCGCGCCCCCCGGGTATCAGGGTCGGCGGCGCCTGGTCAGGAGCGCTCTCTTCCGTGCCATCATGGTAGTCGTCGCTCCCGAGCCTGCACTGCCGCGCCTCTGTGAACCCGTCGCGCTCGAACCACTTGATGAGGCCGGCACCGTCGGACAGGACGATGCGCTTGCCGTGCTGCGCAACGGAGAAGATCTTGGCAAAGGACGACGTCTGGCGGTTGACCATCGGAGCACCGCGCTGTTCGGGGTCGATCGGGTACAGCTCCAACGACCCCTTGGTTTTGTACTCACCGCAGGCCACAACGGTCCCTCCAGAACCAGAAAAGGCCGCCGTCGCCGCCCGCACCGGGCCGTCCCCGCCGCTTGCGTTGTCGGCGCAGCGGCCGTACCCCTCAATTGACGGAAATGGGTAGGGGATGGAGGCCAGGCCACACAGGCTGGCGCCCGAGTGGATCGCATCCTGGACGACGGAGAGCATGCGACGGTCGTAGTGGAGGATGCTGGGGATGCGCCCGGCCGCGTAGATATCGTCCGACACGATCGCCTCCGTGCCGGCTTGGTGCGCGTGGAGAATGGACAGAGGCCCAGGCGGAGGGAAGTGGGCTTCGCGTATCCGTGTGCGTTTGCGTGTCCGCGTGCGGGTCGTCGTCGGCGTCCGCGTTCGAAGGTTGTCGACAGCAATTTCGTCGACGGACCGGAAAGACGAGCGGTTGACAGGCCGGTCCCTCCAGTCGTGCAAGTATATCCCATTGCCCGTGCCCACAGTTAGGGGCACGCGGTGTGCCGTGGATAGCGCCGTTACGGTGCGGGAGAATGCCTGAACATTGATAACCGACAGAGTTTGAAGGTCGACTTCAACAAGGCCTAGAATCAAAAAGAAAAGACGGAGGTCAGCAAAAAAAAAAAAGCCAGACCTGCCGCTAGAAAACAATAGAAAACAAAAGAAAGGCGCGTACGGTCGTGCACGGCAAAGTACGCTAGGTGCTGTGTGCTGTTCACGCTCACGCACTCGGTCACGCTGAACTCGATCGGCCGCGACGCTGTCTTGTCGCTGTCGTCCGCCGTGCTCGTGAACAGTATGCCCGGTGCGCTCTTCTGTACAATGGCGCCACGCCGAGTCATTGTTCCATTCACGTCCCACAAGCAGACCGAGCCGTCCTCGAGCGGCGCGACGGCCAGCAGCGCCAGAGCGCCCTCGCTCACGAATCCGAGCGGCCAGTACAAGGCCACGCCACAAACCGCGACCACGTCGGCGTTGTCCGGCAGGCGGACGCCGCCTCGCCGCGGCAGCTCAAACCAGCTGATGGAAATCGGCGCGTGCCGCTGGACGTACTCGTCATACCACGAGACGGGCTCGCCGTCATAGATGGGGTTCCAGGCGGCCATGATCTCGACTCGGTGCGCCGCCTTGGAAGACGGCGAGGTCGCCGCCGCCGGCGGACCACGACCAGAGGCGGCAGCAGCAACAGCGGCCGCCGCCTTCCGCCTCTGGTACTTCTTCTCCAGCATCGACGCCCGCCTGCTGCTGTCGAAGCAGAGGTCGCGCCAAAAGCGGGCATCGCGGGCCATGGTCCGCATCCGCCTCGAGACGCTCAGCAGCCCGGCCACCTCTTTTGGCGTCAGGACTATGGAATCACCGTGCCACAACAAGTCAGCACAGAAAACCGGGACGAGAGCCTACGAAACCACACGGGACGTTGTCCGGAACTGACAGGAGAGGACATGGAGAACCAGCTCGGCTGGGATCGTGTCCAGGTTGGGGCGAGCCGCCATGGCTGTGGTTTCGTCTGGGTGTGACAAGGGAAAAAAACACAGCAGCAGGGCGGATGGAAGGCTCAAACTGCAGCGGAGGAGGATAATGAGGAGATGAAGAGGAAGTAGAAGACGACGACGACGGATGCTCCAGTCGCAGAGCTCCTTATAAGCCTGGCATCGCGTTTGGCCGTGGGTTTGCCAGCGAGCGGAGTCAGGACAAGGACCACGGTATGGCTGGGAACATCCTATGCGGAAATGCAATGCTCGGCGGCGATGGCTTTTGGTGCAGCGTGTCTCGGCATGGCGGGGAAAGGCACGCTGCAGACGATGCGCAGCTGTCGTCGGTGTTATCGCAGGCCCGCGACGGAAGCCAAGGTGGAAGATGCGAGAAGCTTTGGCATCTGCACAGTGCACTCCTGTACAGTGCGTATGCAACCCTCACACTCGCACGTCGAAGCGACGTCGACGACGCCGGCAGAAGACGACGACCTGCGCCGAGCACGTTTGTGGTTTCGGCTTCTCTGCCCACCAGCCTTTGCTTCTGCCTTGCCCAAGATCCTCAACGTGCAGCATGGTGTATGTGCTTCTGCTGTGCTGTCGAGGAACCGCAGGACTCGGGCATGCTGTAGGAGTGGGTGTTGTGTGGGAATGGGAAGCAGACCGAGCCTCTGTTTTGTTTTCCGTGTCTTCTTCTCTTGCTTGTTTCGTTCTTCGTTGTACGGCAATGCTGGATATGCTTGTGAGAAGAGAGTGTGATACCGCATGCTTGAGTGTGCTTGGGGATCGTAAACACGCTGCCGCACAACAGCTCCTCACACTTTCACAGCCTCCCAGGCACATCTTTCTGCAGACGAACCACTCCGCTCTCTGTCTCTCGAGCCAAATGAACACGACTGCCCCTCCCCGTCCGTTCTACGCAGCTCGCCTCTGAAGGGGACAGCTCACTCGTCCATGGCGATGGTTCTCTTGTTCCGCCAGCCCCCCGGGCTTCTGTTCCCCGGCAGCATCTGCGAGGCCCAGCCAAAGCAGCGCCCCCTGCTCAGTGGCTCGCCGCGTCGTGGCACCGCACACGCATTCGCAAGAGGCCGCAATGCCGCTCCGTATCGGTCGAGCTTTTGCGGCGGCACCCGGTCTGTGTGTGTGTCTCTCTCTCTCGATACGGCAGCTGCACGGCCTGGCCCGGCCTGCACCCGTCTGTCCAGAAGCGGAAGGAACGACGCTGGCTAGAAAAACCCTCCCTCGCGCCTTCCCAAAACACGCAATTGCTCTTTCCTCGGTTTCCCTACGTTGTTGTTGTTGTTGTTGTTGTTTACGCCTTCTGGCTCGCGCTTTCTGGTTCTCTCTCGCCCCCTCCCCTCCTTCCCAAACCTCGTTTTTATTATCTGCTGCTTGTTTCTGACGACTTCGCCAACAACCGCCACAGCGTCGCCCAATGGCGGAGGCAGAGCCATAGCAGCTCTCAACTCTCAGACCCAAATGGCCTCCGTCGAGAACAGCCTCCACGACCGGCAGACGAAGCCAGTCCCAAACCTGGCCCCTCTGCACGCCGGCAAACGAGCCGCTACGCCGCTCCCACGGGGTTGCCGCTTCCGCGACCTCGGCGAGGCGCATCGCAACATCACCGGCCGCAGCATCTCGGCCTCGTGTGGCGGCGACGATGCTTGGACGGGCAGTGCGTGTGGCAGTGCAGACAGCAGCGGCGCCGTGCCCTCGTCGCGCGATATCACGTCGTTGCCGCTTGGTGCTGGGGACTCTGCGCCCCCGGGCAAGCCGGTCTCGTCAACCTCGCCCGTCTCGCTCGATTTGCCCGTCTCGCCGGTTTCTTCTGTCTCCCCCGTCTCCCCCGTCTCGACGCACGCCCCGCCCGATGAGATCGGCACCCCCGAGGACCTGATCGATGAGATTTTTGGCCGTAAGAGGAGCCGGCCGTCTCCAGCTGCGCTCGTCTCCACGCCGACTCCAAGCAGCGAGTCCCGCCCGCTCCCGGTGCCTCCATCGTCGGGCCGCAGCGTGTCGCCTTTGAGCGCGGCTGGCGATGCGCTGCAGCAGAACCGCTCTTCTGGCTCCCAGTTTGCAATGACAGTGGACTCGAGAGATACAACTGTTCGTCTCTACAGGCAGTATCACGCCCAGCTCCTCGACAATCAGGAGAACGACAGCTCACCGACCCCGGGTCCGATGCATGCCGGCCATTGTCGGGGCGGCGCTAACACCGCCCGTCTTTCCGTGCCGTGCCTCAGTGTCCGACCAATTTCATACGAAGACGCGAAGGGGGCGAAGGACGAGAAGGGAGAGAAAGACGAGAAGGACGAGAGGCATCTGGAAAGTCCATCGGCAAGGGGCCCGAGGGCACCTAATCTCTTCTTGACGGTCCCCACGAGAGAGAGCCTGCTGTATCCCAGACCTCTCCGCGTTCAGTCGATCAGGGCAGAAGAAAAGCACACCAGCCTTCCGAGTGGCATTGCGGTGTCCGCGACGGGGATGACAACCGACTCGGAAGACGATCCCTTCCGCTATGACAAGGACCCCTACAAGATTTTCCTGCATCCATCCAAGGAGAGAGATGTCAGCGCCGCGCTGAACCATATTAGTGGCCTCAGCTCGCAGAGCCGAGCGACGCTGCACAGCTATGAAGATGACGCTGCTGCTGCTGCTCACACGGTCTCTCTACGCCCGCCACCAATTCCCAGAGAGTATCTCGACGACGACCCTTTCTTCTCAGGCCCGACGCGGGCACGGTCGCCAACGCCGGAGAGCGCCGATGGATTTTACGATACTTCCGTTATCCAGCCAAACTGGGCCGTTGAGCGAGGTGCATACGAAGTGAAAGTCGTCCTGCAAGACGTGAATCGCAACAAAAAGAACGCAGCTGGTCGAAGCTCGAGAGTTGACGACCGCCACAGCGGTGCTAGTGAGAAGCTGCCGCAACAGCCCCGCGCTTCGCTCATCAAGCACCCGAGCAGCAGTCTGCATTGTCGTCCCAGAGACAAAGAGAACACAATGGCCAGCGAGCGCGACGACTGGGAGACCGTTGCAACAAGTGCGGCCGGCCTTGAGAGTATGAGGCTTCCACCCCCTCTCCTGACAGGCGCAGTCCGACCGGGTCCAAGGGGGATCAAGATCACTGGTAGCAGCGTCGCGGATGTTTCCGATGCCGGCAGCTTCTGCCATGTGCCCTTTGACGAGTATGCATCCACAGACCGGATTGTGCAACACCCAAGTGGGCACGAGGACTCGGAAGAGAGCCTGCAGATCCGGCAGCTGAGCGGCACAAAGTTCCCTGTCATTGTCCCGAAGCAGCGAGTGCACCGAGTCAATGGATTTGCGCAGAATTCATCGCGAATGTTCCCAGCTTCGCAGCTGTCAGGGAGTGAAGCAGCTGCTGCGCTGGCTAAGAAGGTAGCAGTCCCCTTCCGGCAACTCAGTGGCGGGCGCCCACGACGGTTTTCTCCGACGCCGTTCCAGCCGTTGCCGTACAAGCTGGAAAAGGGGAAAGGCCGGTTTGAGTTCCGCCACTATTCACAGGTTTCGGACAGCGATGCCCTGGCTGCAAACGAAGTCTACGAGTTCCAAGGCGTATCAAGCGATACAGGGCAGGCGCAGAGCGACGCCATCAACACGACAACCTCGGGGGGGCCAAGCGAAGGCCGTGATGACGCCTTTTCCCTCAGGGACTCTGGCTCGTCCCAAAGCTCGGACAAGACGGTGCATAGCTTCCCGTTTCCTCTGATTCCTCTCCCAGAGGCTGCACGGATGCAGGCCGTTGGCCGAACTGCGCCGAAGGGCCATATTCGTATCCCGGAACGCTCACATCAGCGAAGCCCAACAGCAGTCTTCGCGTCCGTGTTCACCCGCAGCTCGACTCAATCCTCCCGCGGGTACAGACGCCTGAAAAAGCGGCGCACCATGCCGAAGGACCTCTCGATGCAATCGGCCATCAGCACCTCCACGGCCGCTGGAGGCACCTGGACTACCGTTCTACCGTTTGGGAGCACCAGCACTCGCCATACCGGCCCGTCGCGTAGGCTGCGCCTGGATGGGCTTGGCCGCAAATTCCAGCAAAGGAAGGGACCGAGCTTCGCCATTGGGGGTAGCACGATCAGCAGAACCGACACGCCCCGGCTGTACCCGTGGGACTACCCGGCGCGCCGGCGGCAACGAACAGGCGATGCGGATCTCGAGCTGCAAGCCATTGCACTCGCCGAATCCGAAAACAGTCTTCGAGGGCGCTTTCGCAGCAGGAACGTGCACGACCTGGAGAGGTCGGGCGTGCCGCTCGACCCGGAGGCGTTTCTGTCCCGGGATGCACGGCGGCGCCGGCGCGTCTGGTTTCGCTGTATGCTGGTGGTCAGCATGTTCCCGTTTATCTCGGTTCTGGTTTATCTAGGCAAGTTCGACAGTGGGCTCTCTTGGTTCACGCGGGGCGAAGTCGGCCGGCTCAACGCGCGACAGCGGCGAACAATCTTTGTTGTCATGGTGCTTCAGTTTGTGCTTTGGCCGATGATTCTGGCACTGGTGATTTGGCGGACGCAGCAGGCGTCCAGCACGGGCGGCCAGTTTGAGTCTTGAAGGGGACATTGGTCGACTGTACGTTATTTGTTGGTGGTACTCTGGCTGCTGGTTCGTCTTGCCCCTTGTTGACATTGTCCTTTTTGTTGTTGTTTGTTAAGGGGGGGGGGGGGGGGTCTTGACTCTTCACGTCCGAGGAGTTTGGCAAGTTCAAAGGTCGAAGAAGACACGGCGGTCTCTTGTGATTTCTCGCCACAGTCTTTGCACCTAGTGTTCGTAGCCGAGGCCGTGAGGCCTTGATAGTTTAGGGGACAGAACAAATGCAAAAATGGTTCTTTTGTCACTTGTAGCACCACCGTGGCATCAGTCGTTCTGGTGCTGAGGGCCTGCTGCTCCCGGGAGAAGCTGCCTCGTTGCTGACTTGAGCTTTGCTTTTCTGCCCAAGGACGCCCGGAGGACAGGAGGGCGTAACATCACGACTCGGTATATGGCATAGATCAAAGGGATATTAAGGGGTGCCGACTGAAGAACCAAGAAAAAAGAGAGTGGAACAAAGCAAAAAAAACGAATTTAAGAAAGATAGCGGGCCCCGAACGATCTCGTTGTATATCGTGTACCCCCAGAATAACGCCTCACTCTCCTCATCTCTCTCTCTCTCTCTCCCTCTAACGGATCCTCCCCCCCTCCCCCCTTCTCTTTCCAACCGTTTCCTAGTGGGCCTGCTGGGCCGCGTAGTAGACCGCGGCGTTGGGGTCGGCGGCGGCGGCGACGTTGACGAGGACATGGGGCTGCTGCAGCTGCTGCTGTTGGTGTTGCTGCTGGATCGGGCCTGGGACGTAATACGCGGCGGCGCCAGGAGCAGCAACAGGCGCAGCGGCTGCAACCGGCGCGTAGCCGCCCACAGACGCAGCGTGCGCCTGGGCGGCGGCGGCGGCGGCTTGCTGCTGCTGGAACAAGAACAGCTGCTGCTGCTGTAGAAGCTGCTGCGGGTCGTAGTGGGGGGCAGCGGCGGCGGCAGGAATAGGAGTAGCCGTGGCCGTGACGGCAGCAGAAGCAGCAGCCGCTTTCTCGGCGTGGCCACCATCGGGCATGGCATGGAAGCCCTGTGCGCGGTGGGCATGGACGGCGAGGCCGTTGATGGTGAGGGTGGCACAGAAGAGGAGGCTGTATTTGGGGGAGGGGGGCAGATGTTAGCGAGGAAAAGAGATGTACGGAGGAGAGCCCCTCCCTCTTACAAGAGAGAGAGAGAGAGAGAGAGAGAGAGAGCGGCCTTACAAGTTGAGGGCGCCGAGGCCGGCGGCGGCCATGAGGCACTGGGCGTAGACGAGGGCCTGGCCGTAGAGGCCGTAGGAGTAGCAGTAGCCGTAGTCGCAGTAGTCGCCGCGGAGCAAGTAGGGGGCGACCTGGGAGGCGAGCAGGGCAAAGGCGGCGAGCCAGAAGACGACGAGCAGGGCGTCGAGGGCGAGCAGGGCCCAGTAGTTGAAGGCGGCGGGGGCGACGTAGGTGGCGACGTAGCGGTAGATACCGGCGACGAGGGCAAGGCCGCAGGTCACCATGATGAGCTCGTCGCCGGAGAAGACGAGGAGGGAGAGGCCGTAGGCGTCGAGGCCGAGGACGACGAGGGTGACGACGAGCTGGGCGATGCGGAGGGCGCGGTAGTAGGCCGGGTAGAGGGGGATGTGCTCGCGGCCGGCGGCGCGCAGCGCGGTGGCGGGCGAGGGGTTCCCGAGGAGGGCCATTTTGGGGAGAGAGAGAGAGAGAGAGAGAGAGAGAGAGAGAGAGAGAGAGAGAGAGCCAGGTGAGGAGAAGAAGAAAATAAGCTGGTGGCTTGAGGGAAGAGAAGGAACAAAAGTGGACAGATGGACCCGAAACGAGCAGCTGGGAGGAGGAGAAGAAAGGATGAATCAAACTACAGAACAGGAAAGGGGGGGAAGAAGAGCAAGAAGAGACAGATGGGACAGAGAAAGGAGGACAAGAGCGGCTATGGCAAAAAGGGGGGGGGGAAGGATGAGCGCTACGGCCAACTTACACAGTCTGGGATAGAGAGAAATGCAGTGTGTCACAACATACCAACATACGTCGTACGGAACAGCCCCCCTCCCCTCCCTCCCTTAGACGAGCCTCAGAAAGGAGAAGGGTGCTGCAAGACGGGAAGATGGGTCTCACAGTCGAGGGCAGGGGGCTGCCGGGGTGGCTGCCAAGGGCCATCCGGACATCTCTCTCTTCATCTCGAGCAGGAGGACGTCGTGTACCCCCAGCAGCCGATCGGAGCGCCCGTCCCGTCCCCATAGCGCGAGGCAAGCCAGTACTCTCTACCGGCATCAAAGGAGAAGCATCCTGGATAGAAAGGGGGAGGAAGAGGCGGCCATGGGAGGGTGGAAGGAGAAGAAACTGTCCGAGTCAACTGTTCTGGCTTTTGGTTCCAGGGAAGTCTGCCTTACGGCACCACGGGCCATGCCATACGTATAAATACGGCCGTCATTCTGGAGGAGAAGAAGAGGGGGAGGTGGTCCCAGGAGACAACAAATCAGAAATATGTACGATGCCGCTGCTCGTCGTCCCCGCCAGCCAGCCCGCATCGAAGCCGGGAGAAGAGCCCAATGCTATTCTCGAGAGGGGCGGCGGTGGACAAAGATATATGGACAGAACAAATACACGACACATTGAAGACACGTCCTCGTAGTAGTGGAGAACGGACAGAAAACAAGAGTTTGGGGGGGGAAGGGGGAGGAATATGCTTATTTTTTAGGAGGGGGCAGAGGGGAGCCTTGTCGCGCCAATTTCCACCGGCATACCAGATCCACTCAAACGAGCGAGGTGACAATACCATGGTTCCATCTGTGCACGCTGGGTGCGGCTGAAGAGAGAAAGAGAGAGAGAGAGAAAGAGAAAAAAGGAGGAGGGGTGTGGAGGGACCGGTCGGACATGGGGGCGAGGAAAGGCGTCGTAATGTGAGACACCGTGTCGCTGTGAGAGGAGGGGGAGAGGAGGAAGCAGGAATCCTCATGAGTCCTTATGAGCCGTGTTTTTTTTTTCTTTCTTTCTTTCTTTCTTTCTTTCTTTCTTCTGTTTGTGTTTTTTTTTCTTGTTTCCCGGTCGGCTGTCCTCGCCGACATCACGACCAGTTGTGGCCACACCGAGGAACGTGACAGTTTGCAAAATGTGACCCCTACGGACGTCGAAAGGGGGGGGGGGGGGGGCGCAGGGCGGCAAAGGTGTCTTTCCATACGAGAATCGCCAAATGCGACTGGTTGTTACCCCCCATGCCTTTCATGCAGGGCGTTTTTAAGATTACCCACTGTCTAGGACAAAATATTACTCGGTGGTGGACAGAGAGGGGACAATAAGCTGGATTTACACAGGAAAAGGTAACGTTGATGTCGGATGGGTGATGGTCGGGGAACTTTTCTACTTTTTTTCTTTCTTTCTTTCTTACTGTCTTTCTTACTGTCTTTCTTTCTTTCTGTCTTTCTTTCTTTCTGTCTTTCTTTCTTTCTTTCTCTCCCTCTCTTTCTTGGCCTGTCCGTGGCCCAGCCTCGACGCCAAGGACCGCGACGAGATCCGAGATCTCTCGTTGGCAAGACGTATGCGGTGTGCAGGAGGAGGAGCATCCGACGTCGGCATCAACCATGGGGATTTTCTGCACCGTCCATCTTTAATGTAAGATACCAAAACCCCCCCTGCTTTGACCTCCCCGTCCTGTTTTTGGGGAGAGCAAGAAAAGGCAGCGGGCGAGGCTTTCTCGCCTTCGTCGTTCACGCCAGAGAGACTGCCTTGCAGAGTCGCCAGGGGTGCAAGGGGGGTTGGCTGTTCCATTTTCAAAAGAAGAAGAAAAAGAAAAACACAAAAATTAGACAGGGGCCTGTCTGCCTTGGGAAGATCGAAAGTGATAAAATACCGGTGTTTTGGATTTGAGTCATTCATCCCTTTTTGGATAAAAAGGTCACGTATAGACGATGGAAACAGTCGCGAATGGAAAAAATAAAAATAAACCACCAGAAACCCGCAGAAAAAAAAAGGTAAAACAGAACGCGCCTGTCCTCTCCCTCCCGTCTGTCCAACCATCCAACCTCTGCACAGCCCAAAACAAAGCAAAGAAAGAAGAAAAAGAAAAAAAAGAAAGAAGAAAAAATGCTGCTGCTGCTCGCTGATGCAAGAAAAGAAAAAGCCTGAATCGGCCAAAAAGACGAGCCAAAAGGCGAAATACTACATGAATCCCAACGACCCCCTTCCTTCCCGCCCCCAAACGAAAGAAAATAACTCGACAGGCCGACGCTGCCCTCGCGCGAATATATACCGAGAGATGGCCACACAAAAGAAGAAGTGAAGAGCCCTCGACAGCAAAGGGGGGGGGAGGGGGGGGGGACTCGGCGCCGTGCCATGGTCTGATGGTTTATGGGTATCAAGCGCAGCCAAAAAACATGTCTCCAAGACCAAAAAGAAGAAAAGAAGAAGAAGAAGAGAGACACAGAAAAACAGCAAGCGAGCAGGGAGGAGGGGAAGAAAGACGAACAAGACGATTGAAAAAAAAGGAAGATTCCCGAGAAGAAAGGAGCAGAGGAGGCAAGGGGAACCCGGCCGGAAATCCCTCTTTTGTTTTTCTCTCGGCTTTTTTTTTCCCTCGTCATCATGAAAAGTCGTCGCCGCCATCGCCCAGCACCAGCCGGTCGACGCGCTTGACCAACTCCTTCGTCTCGCGCGCAATCTCAAAGGCGATCGGCGGCAGCGACGTCGTCCACGACCGCATGTCCATCTTCCGCCCGCCGCTGGCCTCCGTCGCGCTCATCGCCTCGCCGCGGTCGCCCGCAGTCACCAGCCGCTGCCGGCAGCTCACGAGCTTGTCCAGCGACGCGCCGCCGTTGCCGCTCGCCTCCGTCTCCGCAATCAGCTTGCCCACAATGTCCGCAATCTCGTCGATCTGCCCCGTGATCTGCCGCACCGGCGCGTCGCTGCGGATCGACCCCACCATGTCCTGGATGATCTGCACCATGACGGCCGTTTGGCTGTCGAGGAGCGCCTGCAAGGAAAGAAAAAAGCATATGTTAGTTGCCATCGCGCTCCGTGAAAACGTCGGATTTTCTGAGGGGAGAGAGAGAGGCGGAAACCCTTTCCTTCGTTCTCCTTACCTTTAGATCTTCGGTCCGCTGATCCGGCCGCCCAAGTGCTGGTGGTGCGCCAGAGCCGCCGTTGGGCGCGGACGGGAGGTTCTTGTTCACGTCGATGTAGGCGGCGGCAGCACCACTGCCGTTGACCCCGTTGACCCCGTTGATCCCGTTGATCCCGTTCGCAGCGCCGCGCGACATCGACCGGCGTCCGTTTGCAAAGCTGCCGTACCGATCGACCGACTCGCGCGGCGAGCTGATGGGGCTGTATGCCGACGAGTCCACGCTGTCACGGAACCCGCCCAGGCCTTGGAACGGCGGCGGCGGCGGGAGAGAGTTTTGCGTTGTCGCGGATGACAACGTCGTCGCCGTTGTCTGCCCACCGTTGCTCCTCGGCGAGAAGAAGCTGGCGTTCGACTCAACGGGCGTCAGTGTCCCGTTGTCGCCGTCGTCGCCGTTGGTGTCACCGTCCTCGTCCTCGAGCTCGCCGTCGGGCGTCGGTCGGATCTTAACCGCGCGCAGAAGCTCGACCACAGCTGCCACCAAGTGCGACGCGGCGGCGTCGAGCAGCGACACCGGCGACAGGCCTGCCGACATGGCAAAGTTCTTGGCCGCCGTGATGAGGTTGTTGGCTGTGCCGGACACGCGCGTCTTGAGCTTGGCCTGCAGAAGCTGTGCCGCCTCATCGTCGCCCTGCTGCGCCACTCCTGCCGCCGCCGCCGCCGCCGCCGCCTCATCAATGTCTTTGGTGATGCGCCGCACCGACACGACAACGGCCTTCATAGAGTCGATGGCTCGCTCCGGCGCCTCCGCCGTGCGAACGCGGCGCAGCAGCTCGTCCACCGCGATCTGGAACTTCGTCACGTGAACGTCTTTCACCAACCCGCCGTCGGCCGTGAAGCCCTTGTCGCGCACATACCGGCCGGCGGCGTCCTCGTCGATCGGCAGGCCCGTCGACGACGCCCGCATGTTGCGCAGCTGCGTCTTGGTCCGCACATAGCGGTTGCGCCAGTCGCGCGCCTCGGTCTCGAGTGTTTCGATGGTCTTTTCGAGCTCGGCATGCTTCTCCCACGTGGTGCCGCTCTGCTGCGACAGCATCCGCATCTCCCGCAGAAACCGCTCCGCCTCGCCGCGCACCTCCTCGGTGACTTCTTGCTGTTCCCGTAGCGCCTGCCGGAGGTCTTCATTTTCCCGCATGAGGTCGTCGCTGGCGTTGTCCCGGCTACCATTCCTGCTTGCAGCGTTGGTTGCCCGCGCACTCTCGTCCGCTAAGGATTGGCGGAGGTCGTCGATCTGGGCGCGGAGCTGGCGCTCTTCGGCTGCATGGTCATTCCGCATGCGGTCCATGTCGCGCTGTAGTGTTTCGGATGCGTTGGCAGCATCGGACAGTTGGTTTTCGAGGTTGCGCCGCTCGTTGGCCCACTCCTCCCTCTCAGCGTTGTCTGCCGACGCCCGTGCCCGCTCGGCGTCGAGCATTGCATCCATCTCCTCCTTCTTCCGTTTCGCGTCGACTTCCATCGACCCTATCTGGTCTCGTAGATCTTTTAATTGGGCTTCGTAATCATCAATCAGTTGCTTGTTTTTCTACAGAACATGTTAGCTCGAGCTCTCTCTGACTTGCAATAGCAAGCATAAAAGGGGGTAGAATCTCTCTTGAGGATCTCTTGAGGATCCCTTAAGAATGCCAGCCTACCTCTGCATCAAGGGCGTTGCTTTCCAACGTGCCGCCCATTTGTTGTTTGACACCATAGTCGTCGCCGTTCGTGTTGCCGTTCGAGTTCCCGTTCGTGTTCCCATTCATGCCGCCGTTCATGCTGCCGTTCATGCCACCGTTCAGGCTGTCGCCTGTCGGGCTGCCCACTGGCTCGTCGTCCTCCTCAACCATTGTGCTCTTGTTCGGCACAATGGTGTTGCCTTGTGTCTGCTTTTGCATTGGCCGGTCGAAATTGTTCGGCGGCAGGCCTGGAGATGGTGGCACGGAACCTGCGCCGCCGCCACCGCCGGGCCCCAGGCCAAGAGCGCCCAGGCCAACGCCGCTGCGCATGGAGCGCACCGATCCTGCCTCAGAGGGCCGTCGCCGGCTCTGTCCTCGGGGAGGAAGGCCGCCGGGTATGGCGCCATTGACGGGCGTCTGAGCGCGGCTTGAGGGGCGCATGGAGGCAGGGCTGTTCATGCGCGGGATGTCTCCGTCGACGAAACGCGGGAAGCGGCGTTCGAGCTCGCAGAACACGTCTGTGGCGAGGTCGCGAAAGCGCGGAGGGCCGAGGGAAGACAGCTTTTGGCGCGCCTGGTTGCGCTTGGGGTGGAAGGAGTCTTCGGGCAGGAGGTAGGCGGGCGGACCGCCTCCTGGGGGCCCGCCGTTGTTGGCGCGACGGCTGAATGCCTGACGGCGCATGAGCTCGTCAAAGACGTCGGTGCTGAGCTCGAGAAACTGCACCGAGGTGAGGCGCTGCAGCTTGTCGCGCGCCTTGTTGGCGGGCGGCGCGGGCTTGCCGTCGCGGGATGTCTGGGAGAGGAAGCGCTTGAGGGCCACATAGTGCTCGCCGAGGACAACCTCTGTGACCTCCTCGCGCTGGCTCTGGCTGCGGCCGCTCTCGCTGCGGGCGTACATGTTGGTGCCGGCGCTGGACCGGCCGATGGACGGCGGCGGCGACGGGCCGCCGATGCGCGACCCATTGGGGAAGCTGGGGCCGCTCAAGTTCATCAGGCCGGGGATGGAGCCACCAGAATTGGGTGGCGAGACGAGTTGGCCACGGTTGTTGGCGTAGGGATCGTCCTTGTCCATTGGATAGCCAGTTGGCCAGTCACTACCGCCTATAGATACCGGTGATAGTGGTGCATTTCGGCCATTCATGCTTCTGGCGATTGCTTCTGGCTGTGGCTGGCGACGCTCTCTCGGCCGGGGTCCGACGGCTGCGAGTCGGCGACTATTCTGCTGGTGCTGGTGCTGCTGGTGCTGCTGGTGCTGGCGGTTTCTCTGCGTTCCGCGTCGTTTCTCTCCTCCACTCGAGTCGTGCGGGTGGGAAGATGGAGGTTCTTCGTCGTGTTCTTGAGAAACGATGCCTTGTATTCCTTCGCTGTGCGCGTTGGTCGAGAGCAAAGAAGCCGAAGATCTGCTGCCCGAAAACAAAGACTCTTTCGAATGTATGTCGTTTTCCCGTGTTTGTTCCCTTTGTTCTTCCTCGAGAGACTGAAGACGGCGGCGTGGGAGTCGGGCGAACAAAAAGGGGGTTTGCGAACGGAACGGAGGCAGAGGAAGAAGAAAGAGAGAGAGGCCAGACCCAGCGATGGACGGGTAGAAAGACAGAGAGAGGCTAGGGAGGTGGAGTATGTGCGAAAGAGGACTAGGGAAGGGCGACGAGGGGAGGGGCCACAGAAAGGAAACGGAAGGAGCGAGTGTGGAGAGGAGGGCAAGAGCGAGCCAGGTACCTCGTACACCGCTAATCGTGCCACAATAGGGGGCTGGGGACGTGGTGAAAAGGCAGGAGCCGACAACGTGGAAGAGGTGAGGAGGACGTGGAGGGCGGGAGGGGCGTGAGGGCGTGAGGGCGTGAGGGCGTGAGGGCGTGAGGGCGTGAGGGCGTGAGGGCGTGAGGGCGTGAGGGCGTGAGAAGGGCGTGGGAGAAAAATCCGTGACACAGACAACGGGCGATGATGAAACGTCAGAATTGGAATGGTCCGGCTAAGGGATATTTTGGGAAAGGGGGAAGGGGGGGGGGGGGGGGTGAAGGAAAGGAAGGAAGGAACCAACCAGCGGGAATGTAGGGGGGAAGGAGAGGGGGGCCATGGGCACAGGTGAACTAAGTTATCGACTATGGAGTATTGCAATCACAGCGAAATAAGGGAAAGAGCGAAGTGGAATGGGAGGTGACGACGCCGACTCAAAGGGAAGGAAGGGGATTAGGATTATTAGGGCAAGAACTCGTAGCTCACAAAGGAGGCAGACGGAGGGGCCAGCGACGGACGAGGGAAACCGGGGGGAGGGGGGATGTCTACGAGTTTCGAAAGAAGGAGCAAACGACTACGTCGTACCTCCTCCCGTCCTCCGTACTCCGTAAATACGGAGCAGAGATCGTGAAAGTACGGACGATGGACGGCGGACGGCGGACGGAGGGCAGCGATCTCCATTTCGCCATCGACATCTGCAAGACACCTGGAGACGAACAGAAAAAAAGGGGAGAAGGGGAGAATGGATGGGCCCCCCTGGCCAGGCCAGGCGCGGCCTCCCTTTCTTCCCTTCTTTTCTTCCTCCCTTTTGTCTCTGCGGTTCTCGTCGCGGATCTTGAGTGAGGTTAGCCTCCTTTGGGACTGGCGGCCGTGGTTTGTTGCCGCTGCAGACAGCCATTGCGAGCGACAGCCGGAGCGCCAGGAACAGACCAGGGAACAGGATCAGGAACAGGGGCCCGTGTGGCCAGGCCAGGCACGACCGCACTTCTCGGCGTTGCGAGCTGCAGGCCGGCGGGTGGCGCGCGCTAAGCCTGCAAAAGGGGTGGACGGGGAACTGGCGCTGTGGCGTTGTGGTGTGCGAGTATCGTAGTTGTCGCTGTCAGATCCGACACAAGATACGTGCACTTTGTGAGATGGATCTTGGCTTGTACGGAATGGCAGATGGGCGACGGGAAGGCCGCCGTCTCGGCGAGCAGACTCTGTTGCTTGCCGCAAGATGAAAGCAAGACAACCCTGAGAGAGAGAGAGAGAAAGACGAGGAGAGTCGTTCTCCAGAGCAAAGCACACCGTCGCCCTCCCTCTCCCTCCCTCACCCCCAGCGATAGACAATATTATGCGCACGCTGGTCTAATTTAAAAGCAATCACACCCCCCTCCCCCCCCCCAACCCCCGGCCTGTCAAATGCCAGAGCCCCAAGGCGTCGCAAAGAGCGAGGAGCGAAGGACGGAGCAAAGCAAAGCAAGCTACTCCGTAGCCGACGAATGCGCGTCGAGCCGCCCGCCCAGATTCCCCATGCCGTCAGGTCAGCCCTCGACCGCCCTTCCATTCCAGGGAGCTTGGCGGTTGGAAGGGCATCGTTGCCGCCAACGAGCAAGCACCTCGGAGTGATTCTACGGCAGACGTCGTACTACTCCGTACACTCTCCAATGCCCTTGACAGCCAGCCATGCTACGTTCGAGTACTCGTCGCTTCTCACAAGACAAACGCGGACAAGGATACCACAGAATACATTGTGCAGCACGCGACAACCAGTCTGAAGCATCGTGCTCTGCATTCTGGCTGCCGCCCTGTTCTTTCTTCTTCTTCTTCTTGGCGCCTCTCCCTCCGCTGGGCCCCGCGGACGCAGCCAATGGCAGGCCTGCCCTGGCGGACTCTGGCCCCCCCAGCCAGGCCCCACGAAAGTGCGAGCGTATCTTACATATCTGTCGTCTGCGGCGCAGCGGCTGGCGGTCTTGGGGAGATTGGCTGTGGGGTGCGTCGAATAGCAGAGGCAGCCAGCATTTCCGTGATCCTGTGGTTGTGTGGTTGTGTGTTTTTGTGAGCGTTTCTCGCTCTCTTTTGCCTTTTTATGGAGCCTCGCTGTGCCAAGCCATTCTATTATTGCTTGTTTTCCACGAAAATGTGTCCCACACGCAAATGAGGAGCGTGGACGAGTAGGGTAAGATCCGTCGTAGACGCAGTGACAATATCTTTATTGATATGCAGGTCGGTCCAACTGTCCTCGGTGTCGCTCTCGAGGCACCCCCCCCCCCCCACCCGGGGTCCGGTGAGGTCGTCTGCTTCTCCGACCCGATGGAAGCACGTGACTATAGGGGACGGCGAGACGAACCCCCATCGTCATCGTAAAGGTCATTTTCCTCCTGTTCTTCTCTTCTTCTTTGTTTTCAGAATCTTTTGGACCTTTTTGATTTTGACTTTTGCAGAATGACCTTCGCGGAGAGGTTGGACGCAAACGACGCTGGCTGTGTCGGTCCTCCCACGACAACACAGAATCCCAGGTTGCAGCATCACCAACCGCGTGCAGAACAGAGCTCTTCCGCAACGCGGTTGCTCGCCGGCAGAGTACAACGAGTGCGTAGGGAGTAGCAACCAATACCTGGCAAGCAAATCCCGCGGACGTAGCACATACACACGACGGCTGGCCAGCCTCGCAGAAGGGCGACTCCTTGCTCCCTTGAAACTGTAAACACACCACACTCTTCGTCTCTCCCCTTCTCTTGTTCCAATCCGAATGGTCCATGATCTAGTCTTTTTCCTTTTTTTCTCAAGGGGTTCAACACGTTCCTGTACCCTGCTACTACGTTGTTTTCATCCCTCCTCATACACCCCCCCCCCCTGAAATGTCGGTGGATGTCGTATTGTTGCATTGACAACATGTTTGATGTGCGTCCCAAAAGGGGGGGAGGTGGCCATCGCGGCACAGCCCACCAAGGCTGCACCTTTGTTGTGCGATACCCCTTCTCCTAACGTCTGCCGTGTCAGCTCACATTTGTCGCGGCGTTGCCTCTCCCCCCCCCCAGGAAGATCGACCTCGTCCCGTACCTGATTTTTCTTCCATATACTTCGTGTTTAGCACTTCGTATTTAGCAAACAAAAAAGTGTACATGGTTTTTACAGTTTGAGTAGGCGTAGTATAAAATCACAAACGACCGTCGGTCCTTGTTTTTGCGCTCTTGATAACGACGCCGGCCTTTCTTGATAGATGGTCTTCCGGTCTTTATCGACGTGTGCTCACAAAATGACCTACAACGTGTCCCCCCCCCCCCCCCCCCTAAAACCAAGCCAGCGTCCATGTGCTTGGTAGACTGGGCCACCGCTCCTGCCACTCTGCGAGAATGTCAGGAACACGCTCGTCGAAGCTCGACCGGCTGGCCGCGCCGCCGGCGTCAAAAGCAGCGGCGCCGACCTTTTCGCGCTCCTCGGCCGCCGCGCGGTTGAGCGCCGTGGCCAGGTCCAGGATGCCGCGGCCGCCGTGGGCGGCCTCTTCGTGGTTGTCGCGGATGTCAATGTTCACAACGTGGACGGGCCGGTTGAGCGGCGAGCCGCGGTTCAGCAGGTCGTCCACGACGGCGTCCCAGCAGCGCTCCTCGCAGGTGATGACCACGTCTGCCACGCCGCCCTCGGACCCGGCGCTGCCCATGTCGGACATGTGCTCGAGGCGCGGCAGCCCGACCTGCCAGTCCTGCCAGCGCTCCGGCCCCCACTTGATGCCCCGGTTGCGGTCGATCATGTTGAGCACGCCGTTGGCGCGGTAGAGGCGGACGTCCTTGGCCTCGAGCTCGCGGTAGATGCTGTCGTAGGACGTCTTGTTGAACTGGTACACGTTGGGCTGGGTGATGCTCGGGCCCGGCAGGCGCACGAGCGAGCCTGTGCCAAAGGAGATGACGGGAAACCCGGCCTGCGCCAGGCGGAGATGGGCCTCCATGGATCTACACCAAAGAAAAAGCAGAGAACAGCCGTATTAGATATGAATCGGCTCCGAGGCATATTGCAGCATCCATCTTCTTCTCTGTCTGTCTGTCTCTCTGTCTCTCTGTCTCTCCCTCTTCCCCCCTCTGTCACACACCCTCTCCTCGTTCAGGGTTCACGGGATCACATTCTACGAGTAAAACTGCGTTGGGCTGATTTGTCACGCACCGATTCTGGTTGCTGGCGCACACTGTGCAGAACTTGAGCTTAAAGCCAGACGCATCCTCCGTCTCCGCTGTGCCCGTTGGGTGGTTGGGCACGGCGGTGCCAGACCCGTTGGCAACGGCCATGGCCAGGATGGTCGGGTTGCTAACGCGCAGATTTGCGATTTGTTTGCAAAATAGCGCGTAGAGATTGTCGTTTCGAAGTAGAACAGCGAAGCTGACGGGCCCTGTAGGTTGCCGGGGCAGACGGTTGTTAGTTTCTTTGCCAACATTCAGAGAAGAGAAGCCGTAAGACACGAAGCATATTGCTCAATAAACAGGGCGCTCCAACGGAGGATCAGAACAAAGTTGCGTAAAATAAAATTGAAGGTCATCAAGTAGTTCAGACAGCTCCAATAATAAATAGTTCATCAGATTTGCAGAGAGGTAGCAGGAACGCCAAAAAAGAAAACGCGCATTGCAGTACAGAGAGGATGCGGGGGACGGGGGACAAGAGGGAGGAGGGGAGGTGTGCCCTACCTGAAGGACAATGTCGTCACGGTCCGTCGATACGACAGTGTTCTCTTGTGTCGTTTTGCTTCTTGCTCTCTCTCTCTCTTATCTCGTTCGACGCACAACTCTCACGCTCACGTCAGATCAACGACAAAGAAGCCCAACGCAAACGAACGCTGCTTCATCGGCAATGCGAGGAGGTGCAGAAGCATGTCGCTGCCGGGGTGTGGAGGAAGGGGGGAGGGGGAGGGAGGAGGGGGGGGGGGGCCGGGCCGAAGGCGGAGGTATGGACGGCTGGATGTTTGCCTTGCTTTTTTTTTTGTTTTGTCGGTGGTGAACCGGTCTTGATTTTTCTGCTGTCGTGGGATTTTGTGCTTTGGGTGCTGGGCCGGCAGGTGTGGGGGGTGCTGGCGAATGGGCGTTTAAAATTGTCTGTGGGCCCAGAACCGGACGCGTGATTGGCCACCTCCTCCACTGGTGTCTCTGCGAACCACGCTAGGCCGTTCGCGGACCTGTAAGGTGCCCTTCGACGCCCAATACAAAACGCGCCATGCTGCCGTAAGAGGTGCTGAAACAGCCGAGGGGGGCCAACCTGCAGATGGCTTGGGATGCCAGCCACACGCACATGACTAGCGGAGGGCGGAAGCACAGCATGGCCAGGTAACATTGATCCCGAAATAGAACGAGGAGACGGGGATCAGAGGGGACGGGAGAAGCTGGCGCCAGAACATTGAGGGTGCGTAGGAAGAGAAGAAGAGAAGAAGAGAAGAGGGAGAGAGGAGAAGGAGAAGGAGAAGAAGAGGAGAAGAGGAGAAGAGGAGAAGAGGAGAAGAGGAGAAGAGGAGAAGAGGAGAAGAGGAGAAGGAGACGGAAGACCACCAGTCCATACCAGCAAGGGATGGACAGCACACGAAGACCCGAAGGATCCAAAAAGGCTGCCGACTGGCTGCACGACCGTCGCAGAGCATCATGGCGACAGCAATACGGTTGCCGCCCTTCCCCCTGCTCTGCATTGGCAGGATTCGCCGATCACCAAAGCGTGCTCTTGCAGCGAGCATGCGTCGGCGTGGCCCAGCTGCCGATCGAGACGGCCGGATCGCTTCATGGCTTCATGGCTTCGTCACTTCATCGCCTGCCATCGCCTGCCATCGCCTGCCCCCCGGGTGAGTCCCCGAGCGGAGTCCTGTCCCAGCGAGATTGCAAGACGCACAATTTCCTTCTTCGGCCTTGCGCCGCCACCCCTGCGGGTTCGGTGGCCCTGTTTTCTGGCCCGCGGGAGAGCCACCCAGCCGGCATCTGGGCAGACCGTGTGATGTGCAGCAGGGAGGT
Source organism: Ophiostoma pallidulum (assembly GCA_019925425.1). Lineage (NCBI taxonomy): Eukaryota > Fungi > Ascomycota > Sordariomycetes > Ophiostomatales > Ophiostomataceae > Ophiostoma > Ophiostoma pallidulum. Next base: position 22,253 of record JADHKO010000133.1, read on the forward strand.
TGGGCGAGCAAGGGAAGAAGGGAAGAAGGAAAGAAGAGCGTCTGCCAAGGCCCCCAAGGAGCCTTGGGCGTCTGTCTCGTGCCAACCCCCGGAAAACAGGAAAAGAGACGCTGATCGCGGCCCCTCGCCCCCTCGCCTCTTCTGTTCTTTCTGTTCTTTCTGTTCCGGCCATTGGGGTTCCTTCGTCTGCCGCTTTCTCCTAGGCATCTTCCTCGGTATGCGTGTCGTACTACGAGGACTCGTAAGACGTAAGATACCCTGACGACGCATCTTACTCCAGTATGAAGGAACGGCGGCGTCCTCTCCGCTGGCGGCAAGCGGAGCCCCCAGCACAGACAAACCCCGCCAGCCGCCCCGTATCATATTAAAACTAAACTTCTTGTGCATACGCCCATACTAATACCTACACTCTGTAATGTCTCCTACTCCGTAATAAGATACTATCTCACTGCTAGACGCTAGCTGCGCGCAGTGGCCAGGCCAGCCGAACGGGCAGCTGCGACTCGGGGGCGGGCAGGAAGCCAGCAAGGCAGGAAGGAGGAAGGCAGGAAGGCAGGAAGGCAGGAAGGTAGGAAGGCAGTCAGCCAAAAAGGCAGGAAGCCAGAAAGGGAGCAAGGGAGGACATGCAGGATCTCGTTTTGGCGCCCGGGGCCCGTTCTTCAGCGCGCGGCCGGCCACTCAGCGTCCGTTCCTTCCCCTCTGGCTCTGGCTGCTGCTTCCTGTTTGCTGCCTCTGTTTCCTCTGCCCATTCTTTGTCGCCCGCTCCTTCCTCCAGTCGCTTTCGCAAGTCGCATCCTGTTGCCCACCTGTGTTGCTCCTTCCCTCACCGCGCGCTTAGCACCCAGGGTTGGCCACCACAACCCGGCCGCAGCTTAATATTATTACATAGCAGACCAACAACGGACAGCAGCAGCCCCAGAAACCGTCCCGCCCGCCTTGACAGCTGTCGCTTTGTCTTTTTTTCCAGTTTCCTTTCCTGGGCGCCCTCCACCCTCAACCTCAACCTCAACCTCAACCTCAACCTCAACCTCAACCCTCATCCCTCAACCCAGTGCCTCTCGGCCCCTCTCCCTTCTCTCCTCTGTCGCATTCTGGCCATTCCTGCGTCTTCGCCCCTCCAAGACTGCCCGCGACGCCTCTCTCTGCGCCGGCATCTTCCTTCTCGCCGACGACGTCCACTTCTTCCGTTTTGCCGCCACCAGTGCTTTCTGCTTTCTGCTCTCTGCTTTCTGCTCTCTGCTTTCTGCTCTCTGCTTTCTGCTCTCTGCTATCTGCTCTCCCCCCCGTCTTGACCGTCTGCCCTCGTCGAACCCCCCCGACTCGACGGCTCCTCCGCATCCTCGGCCGCGAAACCGCGCAGTGGGAATCTGGTTCCTCTCTCGCCGTCAGAGCATGTCCTCGCCGGCCTCCGATTCGGGCTAACTGCAGTGTCTCTTCGCCCCCGTTTCGCATCTCGTCGTGCCTGGGCGCCGCGCAATCGGGGGGCTTGCCTTCGTTCGCTTCTAATCTTAGATCCGCCAGCACATCTGGATCGTTCGCGACGAATGCCTCCCCCGTGTCGTCGATTTCCGAAAGCACACCATCCACCCCCCTCTGATCAACTTGTTTATCTCTGCCGTCTCCTCGGCCTACCGCTGTGAGACATCGGCCACATCGACATCCCGGCACGAATACGCCCGCATTCGGTCTTCGCCGTCGAAGCTGGGACGCGGCCGCCGTGGACGTGAGGAGACGAGTTGACGAGCCGAGCAAGTCTGGACGGGAAACAAGGTACGCCTGGCTCCAGCGAATCTGCGATTCCTTGGCGCCGTTCGTTCGTCCTTCCGTGCCTAACAAATCAGGAACAGCCACTTACCTTCCGGCAACTCTGTTTCTGCACCAAAAGAGCGGCCGACTAGCCTACTCCGTAGGCGAGGTTTTGCGGAGCGAAACAAACTGAAGCGGTGACTGGGGCGCTACTTCCAAGGGTCCCGCATCCAGACAAGCCGTCGGAAGCGCCCCTCCTCTGTCAACACGTTCGTGCCCTCCTCAAACGCTCGACAGCGCAGCGCCCGCGTGTTCATCCTACGTTTCAGCACACGCGGTGCATGCATGTGTGCTATCCCAAGCCCTGACCAAGAGGACCGAGAGGACCAAGAGGACCGAGAGGAACAAGAGGAATAAGAGAGGGGAAGCGTGTCTCCGCCCTCCTCCCCCCGCCCCCTCCGCCCGTGCGGCGCCCCTCTGGAGCGCATTTTTCCCTTGACCATGACTGCAATCGTGTCCCCCGCCTCGCCTTCCCCAGCGACGTCGCCGCCGGCAAGTATCCCAACCTCCTCACACCCCCCCAACCCAAATCACCCCCCTCTCCCACCGCTCGTCACGTCCCCGCCTGCGCGGCGAACCAACCTGCCACGACCAATGTCGCACGCGTCGAAAAACCGGCTGTCGCAATACTCTACCGGCTCGGCACCCCCGCGGTCACGCCCGGCGTCGCATGTCTTTCCCATCTACCCCTCGAGCTTGCCTTATGCCTTGGTCCGGGACTTCGCCTATCCCCCCAACCACCCGCTGCACTATGGCCCGCCACCGGAGCCGTCGCGCCCACCGTCGGCACTCATGACGCCGTCGATCGACTCTCAATCCCTCTCGGACCCGCCAGTCTTTTGGGATTCGGGCTTGAAAATGGGATGGGACGGCGGCTCGTGGACGAGCGATTCGTTCAACCGTGCGGCCGACATCCCCCCCATCCTCCTTGCCGACGGGCCACCTTGGAGCGAGGACGAAGACCTACAGAGTCCCGTTGTCAGCTCACGACACCGGAAGCACAAGTCCGCCTTCGGTGCCTATGGGCAGGGCGGACCCCGAAGCACGAGGGATGGCCACGGCGAGGGTGTCGGCGTCGGCCCCGGCGCCGGCCATGGTGATGGCCACGGTAACCGCGACTCGGCAATCCTGAACCCCGACAACTACGACCGCGAGAGGGGCTACTATGTTGGCACGGGTGGCGACGGCAGCGAGCGCTATTATGTGAACCAAGAAGGCGACGAGGCCAATGGCCCCGGGGGCGAATACGTCACCTATCCGCCCGACCAAGCAAGGCACTCCACCAACCCCTACCAACTGCACCCGCACCGTGCCTACGGCGGGTTCCAACCCGAGTCCGACGCCTCCAGCTCGATTTCTTCGCCAGACTACCGGGAGGACGACCAGTCCCGCTACTCCCGGGACTACCAATTCACAATAACGTCACCGGACGAGGAGATGCACGGCAAGGCTGTCGCGTTGTTTGACTTTGAGCGCGAAAACGAAAACGAGCTGCCGCTGGTCGAAGGTCAGATCATCTGGGTGTCATATCGGCACGGCCAGGGCTGGCTCGTGGCCATGGACCCGAAGACGCAAGAGAGCGGCCTTGTTCCAGAAGAATACGTTCGGCTGCTGCGCGATATCGAGGGCGGCATGACCAGCCTGACTGGCCAGGGCGTGACCGCCGAAGGCCCTGGCAGCCCCGTGGACGGCGGGACCCCGACGCAGGCCGAGCATCAGGGCTTTGGGGGCCATACGCCGACGCCGAGCAACGTGTCCAACGGATACCACCAGCCGATTGTGTCGACCTTTTCCACGTCCAGCAAGGATCTCGACCCGTATCCACAGCACCTGCTCGGCACGCAGGTCGGGCAGACGCCACCCCAGGTCATCCATTACCACGGCCAGCGCGGCGGGTCCCAGGCAAACACGCCGACGCTGCTCAACCACCAAGATGTTGGTATGATGCGGCGGGGAAGCCAAGACGGCTCGGCCAAGAAAGGCGACGGGCAGCACGTTCCGTCGTCTCTCGGGTCCTTGCCGGACGACGGCGTGGAGGAAGCAGTGCAGGCGGCCGCCGAGAACGACGGCCCTAAAGAAGAAGAAAAGCCCTCCTTGCCTGCCGATCCCTGATCCTGTGGGGGTGGGGTCCGGACCCCCCTTCCCCCCCCCCCCCCTTCCCTCCCCTCTGTCTCGATTGCTGGCTGATTTCTGATGAGGGGTTCTTCTTCTCTTTTCTTTTCTTCTCTTGATTATATTTTTCTGCTTCACGACCCTTTTTTTGTATAACTATCATTTTGTCAGCCCTTTGTGGACTCGGACATGCCTTTTTTTTTGAGCTGGTCGTGTTTTCTTCTGCTGATATCCGAGAGAGAGGGCGAGAGAGAGACGGAGAGAGAGAGAGAGAGAGAGTGCGTGTGTGTGTCTGGTGTTTTCTGCAGAGGGGGAGGGATTTGTTTGCTGTCCATACGCCTGACCGATGCTTCCGGGCGTTCTCTCGTTGGCTTTCATGTTGCCTGTTGCATCCTTCTTCTGTGTTCCGACTTGATTGATGGGGGTGAATGGGAGGAGGGAGGCGGGGGGGGGGGGGAAGGGCGTTCTTATACGAAGCAAATGCATGCTGCTCCCAGGATACAAGGGGGGAGCACCCAACAAAGGAAGAAGCACGGGGCATCCTCTTCCTATATTTTTTCTACTTTTTCGACACCTAAATCACACACACTTTTCCGTTTTAGCTCTTGGGTGTTCCCCAATGTGAAAGATCGCGTCCTGCGGGACGGCGAGCTGAGCGGCGCGAGCTGTCGGCTGGTCACCACAAACGAGGGTTCCGGCTCCCACTAGGTGCACAGGACCTGTGCATATAAAATAAATCACGTGCAGGAGCTGACATAATCTCCTCCCATAACAAGCCCAGCCAACCTTCCAGCTACCCCCTAACTTTTTCGAATACATCACTAAAAGTCAGCATCATAACTTTCAAAAGCTACAAAATGGCCTCCCTACCTCCCGACAACCCCCCCCCCCCTAAAGCCGTATACGAGGCCCGAAAAGCCCTCGTCTAACCGATTTATTAGTCGGCCGCTTTACACGATACAGGGTGGAGGAGGCAGCGGCGGCGGTTGAACAGACGGAATACAAACCGTATCCGACGCCTAGGTGGCGTGGTAAGAGCAGGAGTCTACAGAGTTACCGTTGCCGCGATAGTACGGTGGTTACGACGGTAAAGGAACCAGCGTTAAGAGACATAGTAGAAGGGAATTGTAGTAGTACAGCATTTGTATAGTAGTTCGTAGTGCTTTAGTTCTTACAATGTGTTTTTCGGCCACTTGAATCTTTTTAGTGATGTATTTGAAAAAGTTAGGGGGTAGTTGGAAGGTTGGCTGGGCTTGTTAGTGCCTTTTCTTATTTGCACAGGGGCACGTGATTTATTTTATATGCACAGGTCCTGTGCACCTAGTGGGAGCCGAGGGTTCCGGGGATGTCACGTGAGACTTGTCAATAACGCCATGTGTGCGGGAGATGGGCCAACAAACGACAGAGTACAACGTCTTTTGTGCGGGGGGGGGGGGGGGGCTCCCGGAGGCCGTGGCTAAAGCTAGCCGGCGCCCGCAGCTCCCAGAGCTCGGATATACGACAAAGCTTCCCCCCTCTCGAGGTCTCTCTCCTTACTCTCCACTTTTTGTCTGAGCCGTTTTTTGTTCGGTAGAATTGTTTGTCACTTTACAAGACATTCGCAGCTGTGAACGAATGCGCGGCCGTCTACCCACTCTCTCTCGCCCGGCTTCTTTGCATCTTCCGGCTGCGCGCATTGGCTGCTTCTCTTTTTTTCTTTTTTTTCCGTTTCTTCATTTCTTCTTCTTTGCCCCGTCCGTCCCCCCATTCCGAACGTGACCTCTGGACGTCTTTGACCTCGAGCTCCCAACCCTCTATTCTTTCTTATTTACCCCATTCGCGTCACAATGTTTGCACGCGCAGTCTCCCGCACAGTCCAGGCGGCTTCGGCGCCTCTCAAGTTGGTAAGCAGGCAGAGGGAGAGGGGGGGGGGGAGGGGGTGTGGGCTGACGTCAGAGCTGGAGGCTCTCCCGGACGCCAGGACGGGCCTCCTAGAGACCATGCCGTCTGACGTATTTTCGGTGTCTTTCTTTCCTTTTCCTTTTTCTTTTTCTTTGGCTGGCTAACATTGGAACCTTTTCTTTTTGCTTCCTGGCGCAGGCCCCGACCCGTCGCTACTCTACGGCGCCCGGCGGCAGCGGCAGCGGCGGCGGCGGCGGCAGCAACAGCACCGTCATCATCGCCGCGGCCGTCCTCGCCGCCGGTGCCGGCAGCTACTACTTCTACTCGTCGACGGCCCAATCCGGTGTGGCAAAGAAGGCTGCCGCCGCCGCCGCTGCCGGCGCGGATGCGGCGACGACGACTGCTGCTGCGGCCAAGGCGGCGGCCAAGGAGGCCTTCACGGGCGGCGACCAGGGCTTTGTGCCGCTGACGGTCGAGCACGTGGACACGCTCAACCACAACACGAAGCTCGTGCGCTTCGCGCTGCCGGCGGCCGACCAGGTGTCGGGCATGTACGCGGCGAGCGCGCTGCTGACCAAGTTCAAGCCCGAGGGCGCCGACGCGAAGCCGGTGGTGCGCCCGTACACGGCGGTCAGCGACGACGACGCCACGGGCCACCTGGACCTGCTGGTCAAGCGGTACGAGGGCGGCGCCATGTCGTCGCACATCCACAGCCTGAAGGCGGGCGACACGCTCGACTTCAAGGGCCCCATTGTCAAGTACCGGTGGACGCCCAACAAGCACGACGAGATCGCGCTCGTGGCCGGCGGCACCGGCATCACGCCCATGTACCAGCTGATCCGCACCATCTTCAAGAACCCGGCCGAGGACAAGACCAAGGTGACGCTGGTGTTTGGCAACATCGCTGAGGAGGACATTCTGCTGCACAAGGAGCTGCGCGAGCTGGAGAACACGTTCCCGCAGCGGTTCCGCGCCTTTTACGTGCTCGAGAAGCCGTCCAAGGACTGGGAGGGCTCCTCGGGCTACATCACCAAGGAGCTGCTCAAGCAGGTGCTGCCCGAGCCCAAGACGGCGGCCGACGGCAACGGCTTCAAGGTGTTTGTGTGCGGCCCGCCGGGCCTGATGAAGGCGATCTCGGGCCCGAAGAAGTCGCCCTCGGACCAGGGCGAGCTGGCGGGCGTGCTGCAGGAGCTGGGCTACACCAAGGACCAGGTGCTGAAGCTGTAGGGGAGAGGAGTAGGCAGCATCTAAAAACAGAACAGCGAATAGACGAGAAGGCAACGAAAGAAAGAAGAAAGAAGAAAGAAGAAAGAAAAAAGACGTGACATCGCTCTTCCGTCTTCTCCGTTTCGTTGCTCTCTCTCTGCCATCCTTATAAAATGGAACAACGAAACGGAAAGAAAATGAAAGCAGACGGGCATGCTGCGTCGCTTTGGTCCGAGAAACGGCTGCATCGTGAAGAAACACGAAACAATGCAGTCTCGTTCTCTCTGCCCCCTCTCTCTCCCCATTGCTAGACCCATCTTATCCGCCCGCTTCCACCCCTCCCGCTTTCCCTCTCTACTGGATGGTCCCCTGTGTTTTTTTGAGAGTCCCCGCCGGCGCCAATCAGATCGCGCTTTCCCATGCAGCTGCCAGCTTTTGTTGGAGAACAACAGGGCAGGTACGGAGTACCTCCGCATACTAATGGCGCTGGTAAAGAGGAGGCGGTGAGACAAGAGACACGCCCCCCCTCCTCCCTAAAGCGGGACGACTGTCGTAAACACAAACGGGTGCTGTCTGTCTGCCCAACCGTTCTTTCCCAATTACTTTTTGTGGTTGGGTGCCTTCCTGGTTTGAGGGGCTCTGGGTGGTGCTCGGATGTTGTTTTTCTGTGCCACGTCCGTTCTTTCCTTGTCTCCGTTGGCCGTTGTTCCGGGTCTGGCGGGTTGCACTTTCCTTCTCTCTTCTTTCTCCCCCCCTCTCTCTCTCTCTCCCCCTCTGTGCTCTTTCCCCTCTGCTCTCTCGCAGGCGTTCTGGAACTTTGCGGCTTCTTCCGTTGCAATCTAGACTCTTTCCTCGCCTCCTTCTTGTAGCTGTCCTATTCTCCCCTCCCTCCCTCCCCCCCAACAACAACACCACAATGTCGGATCGACGGCGCTCCTCGCGCTCGTCGTCGACGTCACACCACCGCAGCTCGAGCTCGTCAACACAGCTACCCCCCTCCTCCTCCTCCTCCTCCTCCGCCGCCGCCGCCACCGCAACGTCCACCTCGACGTCCTCGCGCCACCGCAGCTCCCGCCATGGCGGCAGCGCCGCGCCGTCCAACCGCTCGTCGACCTCGTTGCACCGCATCTCCGGGAGCAGCTCCCGCAACCAGTCCCGCGAGTCGCTCGTCGCGCCGCCGTCCACCCCGGCCGCCCAGCAGCCCCCGCCGCCGTCGTCCTCGTTGCATCCGCCCGCCTCCGACCCGGGCCCCGGCCCCGGCGGCGGCGGTGGCATCTACGGCAGCCTCGGCGCCCGTGCCAGCGAGTCCCGCTTCTCGCTGACCGACCAGTTTGCGTCAACGCGTAGCGTGCTCGACTTCGGCTTCGACGACAGCGCGTCGTCCATCTTCGATGCCCAGTCCATCTACTCCGTCGGCTCCACCGCAGACGCGCCTGCCTCCTCCCTCTATGGCGGCGTGGGGGCTGTTGTCGGGGGCGGCGGGCTGGATCCCTTTCCCGAGCTGACCAGCAGCTTGGCGGGCGGCGGGCCCCAGGCCCTCCTCGGCTCGCCGTGGCAGTCCGAGGAGGAGTATCTCGGCGGCTCGTACAGCACGCTGATGGAAGAGAGCGAGGAGGCGGACGACGACGACACGGCAACGATTGGCGGACGCGAAGAGGATGACGACAACGACAGCAACGACAACGACGGCAGCCAAACACCAACAAAGCCCAGAAGCTGGCGCTCGCGGGCTGCATCCTCTGCTGACGTCACCGTCATCGAGGCCGGCCGTGGCAGCAGCAGCTACGACGACCGGTCGCCGCCGTCGCGCGATGCTGAGCACTTCTTGGACGATCCGCTCCGGATGCCCGTCCCCGTCCCCGCCCCCGTCCAGCCTCCCTCCCTCCACGCCCGCCGCCAGAGCTATGGCTATGCCGCTGCACCTCCACCGCCTCCGCCTCTTCCCGCCATCCGAACACTCGCTGTGGCTCCCGTCTACCGCACCTACTACGACCTCTTCTGCCTCTCGCGGGAGCACTTCCCGCCGCCCAGCGCCGCCCAGATCCGCGCTGCGTACTTCCGCCTCTTCCGTCTGCTCAACAGCAGCACAAGCCATGGAGGCGCTGCGACAGGGCCTGGAAGCACCAACCTGATGCCGGCCACGCTGCGTCCGTATGCGGCCGCATATTTCTCGGAGATTCAAAACGCCTTTGAGACGCTCATTGACCCCCTCCGCCGACTCGAGTACGACCGCTACCTAGACGACTTGGAGGACGACCTGGCTGCCGACGGTGTCGACGGCGACACAAGCGAGAGCGAGGCGGACGGCACCAAGAAGAAGAAAACGCCCGAAAAAGAGACCACCGGCACGACTCCGCCCTTCCCGCAGCCACAAGGGCCCTCGTTTGTGCGCAAGTACGACTTCCAGACAACCACCGACATGGGCGTGCGGTATGCCGTCTCAGGTGGGCGGAATCCCGGAAGACTCTTCCGTTCTCCGAGTTTTACCTCCCTCGACTACTCGCTTACGCAGGTCGTTCGTGTCGGCTTGCCCACCCTACGCGCATACACCGAGACCGGCCTCTTTCAGCTGCAGCGCCGCCTGCAACGGGCACGCCGTCTCTTGCACGACCGCTATGGCATCGGACGTGGCACCGCCGGAGCTGGGGCGGCCGGCGGAAGAGATGTGATTAAGGGCCGGGACGGCCGCATCTACTACCGGCGCCCGTCTGTCCACGCCGACCCGCCTCTCTGGCCCATCCGGTGTGGTATTCCCATAGTCAGTCTGTCGGCGTCCACCTATGCCTTGTCGACCGCCGCCACTCTACCCCTCGGTGACCGCTTTCAGCCACTATTGCCCGACGTGCTCGGCCCGGCCCGCATCGCCCAGTTGGCCCACACGCGAGCTAGTGGCTGTGTCGTCCTGGGGTATCGTCAGGAGTTCTGGTCCGGCAGCGCACTTGCCGCTGGGCTCAATCAGCCTAAAAGTCGCGTCTCGGCGAACGGCCAGCTGCTCCCGCCGCCGCCGTCGGTCGTTGCCGAAATCGAGACGGAGTTGCTGCCGCGGCTGGCAGTGACAGCCCGCGTTGCCCAGGCATTGGCTCTGCCTGCTGCTGTGCAGAAGTTGGAGCGCGACCTTTTCGGCAGCCACGGCGACGAGCCGCTTCACGTCGAGCTGATGGTGCAGAGCCGCGAGACTTCCTTGTTTCCGGGTGGGACGCCATCTCCATCGCTCCCCCGCCTTGGTCTGGGCATCGCCCGCCGCGTCGGGGCGCGTGGCAACCTTTTCCTGTGTGCCGACAGCGGCAATGCCTGGTGGGGCCCATCCTCCTCCGGCTCCCCCTCCTCCTCCTCTCTTTTTGCCCCCTATATCCCTTCTATGGTCGAGGTCGGTTACAACGTCGGTCCCCACGAGCTCGGCCTGCACGCCGGACGACCGCTGACGGGCCCTGCTGACCGGGGTCTCAAAGGCGTTGACGTGGACATGGATGCCCTGGGTGGTGTGACTGCATATGCGACAGACGTCCGCAATCCCGTACCTCCACACGGCACATGGACCGTTTCGGCCGCCGCCACAGGCTCGGGTACGCTGGCTGCCTATGTGCGCTACGGCCGCACCGTATTCTTGACCCCCATCTGGCGGCGCCCCCCCGCGGCTCTGCCCGCTAGCACAAAACAGCGGCAGCGGCAGAGACAGTCTGCACGACGGGCCATCCGTGTCGAGGCCGAGCTGTGCGCGGCCGACCGCTTCATGTCCGACGGCTACCTCGCCGTGCGCGCCCTGGCCCCGGTCCGGTGGTGGGGCATCCGCAACGGCTGGACCAGCAACGCCACCACGAGCTTCCGCAGCAGCACCCCCGCCAGCACGACGCCGCCCAAGCTGGGCCTCGAGGTTGCCTTGAGTGCAGGCAGCGGCAACGTCCATGTGTCGCTGTACTGGTCGCGCCTGGGCCAGCGTCTCAAGCTTCCCTTCTTGCTGCTGCCTAGCGCCTCGTCGTCGTCGTCGTCGTCGTCGTCTTTGTCTGGCAGCAGGCTCTTCTTCTGGGCCGCTGTGGCGCCCATGGCCGCCATGGCCATCCGCGAGTTTGCGCAGATCTGCTGGCATGCGGCTGCGCGGCGGTTCCGGTCCAGGTCGAAGAAGAAGAGATCCAAGACCCCAGACGCCCAAGACACCCAAGACGCCGACTTTGTCTTTGACGAAGAAGAAGAGCAGGTGATTACCCGCCACCGCGCTGAGGCCGACGAGCTGACCATGATCCTGGCCTCGGCGGTCGATGCGCAGCGCGTCCTGGCGCGCCAGCTGCGCGATGCCGTCTCGCCGCTGGGCGGTGGTGGCCGCGCAGCACCTGCAGGCCCTGCAGGCCCTGCTGCAGCGGGGGCCAAGAATGGGGAGCTGGTCATTCTCAGCGCCAAGTACGGCGTGGCCCTGACGAGCGACCCCGACGATCCGGACAACGGCCACACGCGCCACGACAGCGCCACGAGCGGGCTCGGCGGCGGCGACGGCAGCAGCATCACGTCGAGCCCACCGATCACAGCCATGGCCTCCCGCCACGGGTGGGCTCCCGAGTACGAGGTGGCGGACGTTACGGCTGCCGTGTCGGCGCTGGTCGTGCCGGGAGGCAGCGGCATCGATGGCGTCGACGGCGACTACCTGCTGATCCCATCTGGCCTGCGCAAGAGCCGCCTCCTCGGCTTCTGGGACCCAGCGCCTGGCTACCAGCGGAAGCAGCGCGAGAAGCAGCGGCAGCAGCAGCAGCAGAGAGCAAAGGGCAAAAAGGTCCTCCACGTTCGGTACCTGTGGCGTGGCCAAGAACGCATTGCCGAGGTGGGCGACCGCGAGGAGCTGCTTCTGCCCTGATTATTTATTTTACGAGGGGCCAACCCCCGGAATGAGAGATGAAAACAACGACATGACAAGAGCGAGAGAAAGTCTGGGCGACAGACCACAGTGAAAGAAAGCAGGGTTTTATGTGCTGCAGACGATGACCACTATTCAGAACAGAACGACCAAAGTACATATACACATATACACATATATAACTGTATCTCTTTTTATGATTCTATGAAAAACAAGAACAAATCGATTTGATAAAAATGCGGTTAAAGAAACAGACGACCTTTTTTTATGTTATGGGTGTATGTTCGGTGGGGGGCCGATCGAGTCGTTTCCCACCGCCAAATTGGACAACCAAACAAGAAGGCGGACGAAGTAGAAGAAAGGAAAAAAAAAAAGACAAGAGGTAAAAAAAAAGAACATAATAAATCCGACATTGTTTTTCTCATAAAACAAAACTTTGTTTTATAGATCCTCCGAGAGCTTTTTTTTAAACCCAACCAAAAAAGATAAAGAAAGATCTCCAAAAATGAAGCCAGAAAGCAAAGAGGTGAAGTGAAAGAAAATAGGAAATTGCAAAAAAAAAAAAAAAAAAAACAAAAAACTCTGAAAACATAAAAAATGTGAAAGCGTCGACAGCCCTCGAAGAAGGCAAAGATCACACGAGAAAAAAAAGGCAAAAGAAATAAAAAAATCACACAGCTTTTTTCAAGATGAGCCTGCCGTTCCAAAGACGACCTTTTCGAGATGGTCGCGCTCGCCGCTCTCCTCGCACATGCCTCGAAAGATGCCGTCTTCGGGTCCCTTCTCCCAGAGCTCGCGCGGCGTGCCGAACTCGGCAACCTTGCCGTCGCTGAGCACAAGGATGCGGTCAAAGTCGGCAATGGTGCTGAGACGGTGCGCAATCACCAGCAGGCTGGAGCCCGTAAACTCTTCACGAATGCTGCGCTGGATCAGCCCGTCGGTGTGCATGTCCACAGCCGACGTCGCTTCGTCGAGCACCATGACCCGCGGCCGCCGCACGATAGCACGGGCCAGGCAGAGCAGCTGGCGCTGACCCTGCGACAGGTTGAGGCCGCCCTCGGAAATGTGCGACGACAGGTCGTTGAAGATGTTTGTGTTTTTCGGCTCGGACGACGACACGGCAGCGGAAGAGCCTGGCGTCCCAGGGACCGGAGAGGTGCGGCCAGACGTCGCTGCGGACGACGCCCGGGAGGTCGTGAGGTGGACGCGCTCGAGGCACTCCTTCAGTTCGTCGTCGGAATGCGTATCGAAGGGGTCGAGGTTGCTGCGGATCGTGCCCGAGAACAAGACTGGGTCCTGAGGAATAATGGCAAGCCGAGAACGAAGATCATGGAGCTTGATTTTGGAGATGTCGATGCCGTCAATGTAGATGCTGCCCGAGCGGGCCTCGAGGAACCGGAAGAGGGCCAGCGTCAGCGACGACTTGCCAGCACCAGTACGGCCGACAACACCAACGCGTTGGCTGCGCTCCACGCTAAACGTAAGACCCTTGAGCACGGGTGGCAGATCCTGAGCATAACTGACAACAAGGTTGTCTACCTCGATACGGCCCTCGGTGGGCCAAGCCGCAGGGGGGCTTCGGCCGCCAAGGTCTTCCGTTGAAAGCTCGGTGTATTCGATAATGCGTTCGGCTGCATTCATCTGGAGTTCGACATTGGCGTACAGTCGCACCGTCCACATGACACACGAAGCAAAGTCAAGGGAGAATGCAAGAGCGAAGCCGGCAAGAGCAGAATCCATCGTAGTCGAAGATAGGATGATGGATGCCACGACGACGGAAAAGAAGGAACCGACCAGGCTCATTCGCCAGCCAACCCAGCGGTTGAAAAGCCACAAGTGCCACGAGGTGGTCGACCAGTCATCGAGCTTCCGGTACATGCGCTCAATGTACACTTGCGACTTGTCGAAGCCACGGATTGTAACAACACCAGACAGGGCCGTGCCAAACTGCTCGAACACTGGAGACTTGGCTGTGCTCTCAAGTCTCTTTGCCGGACGGGCAGCGGCGATGTACACATAGCCAAAGTACGTACACATGGCCAAAAGCACAAACGACAGGAGAACGATGATTGGCGAGACCAGCAAGCCGGACACGACAACACCAAACAGCTGGATAAGCGAGTTGGTACCGAAACTGATGGAGTTGGCCATCTGGCTGTCGATGATGTTGAAGTCTGCAGTGAATCGGTTCAGGATGCGACCGACTGGGACGGTATCAAGCCAGCGCAGGGGGGCGCGCAGGATAACAAAATTCAGCTTCTCAAACAAAGTCCGACTAGCTTTGATGGAACCGAGGTACACGTAGAAATAGCGGAAGGAACCGATGCTGGCCGAGAGCACCGCCAAAAGCACGTAGATGTTCATGTAGTAGCTCATGGACTCCGACGTGTAGGTGGTTGCGGTGCCGGTTGCGTGGGCCGTGGCTGGGCTAAAGGAGCCAACCAAGCCAGAGGCTGGATTCATTGAAAATTGTTGATGGAGGTCGAAGCCGTAAGTGTACTGGTGATTCTGGCTCAAGGCATGGTGGCCCATGACAGAAAAGTTATGTGCGGATGCCGCACCCTGTTCATCGTACATACCGGTCCAAATTCGCAGCCACCAGGAACGGCCTATTTGCGGGGGAAAAGAAAGGGGGGGAATGTTAGAGACATACTATGAGTTTGGATAATGCAAGGAGAAAACAAAAGGAGAAGAGAAGAACATACCGACAGCTAGAGCCTGCACAAACACAAAGATAGCAAGGGCACTGAGCCAGAAGGGCCAACCGCCACTGGCCTGGAGGTATGCGAAGTAAACGTGCTTGCGAACCGCACCCTCTTCGCGCTTCTCGTCTTCGACAAACTTTCTGGCCGTTTTCTTCGGCTGGTCCTGCCGCAGTGCTGCCGATTGAGATGCCCGCGACGCAATCTTCTTCAGAGCACCACCGTCGCTAGAACTGCCCTCGTTCTCGTTGTCTTCTCCGTTGTCGGTCGAGTTGTCCGAGTTCACAGCAGTGCCATCGACATTTTCGTCCTCGAGGATTTCGGCCGAGTTTTGTTCATGGCTCTTGATCATGTCCAGCGTGCCATCTTCAGCCAGCTCAGAGAGCAAGCCAGAATGCAGCACACGGCCATCGCCGAGCTCAACGAGGAACTTGGTCTTTGGAGCACATAGGGCAACGTGGTGCGTCACCAAAATCCGGGTACGCCCAGCACAAAGCTCGCCGTTGACACACTTCTCGAAAATGTGGCGACCGACATGGGCGTCGACGGCACTGAAGATGTCGTCCATAACAAGGATGCCAGCGCGGGAGTAGATTGCACGTGCCAGCGTAATGCGCCATTTCTGGCCACCACTCAAGTTGATACCATTGGCGCCAATCTCCGTGTCCTCGCCGTCCGTGAACATTTCGAGATCCTTGGTAAGAGCACAGGCCTCGACCGTCTTCTGATAACGCTCTTCGTCAGAGGGCAAGCCGAAAATGATGTTTTCGCGGATGGTGGCGTTCTCAATCCAGGGAATTTGGGCAACGTATGCAATCGACTTGGGAAGGATCCAGCTGTCTTTTGTGGCCTTTGCATCGTGGCGGTCGTTGA
This sequence comes from Ophiostoma pallidulum, assembly GCA_019925425.1. Taxonomy (NCBI): domain Eukaryota; kingdom Fungi; phylum Ascomycota; class Sordariomycetes; order Ophiostomatales; family Ophiostomataceae; genus Ophiostoma; species Ophiostoma pallidulum. Next base: position 37,673 of record JADHKO010000133.1, read on the forward strand.
TGGACAGCGCGCGAGGCACAGTGATAGCACCAGCCAGCAAATCGACTTCGCCGAGGATGGCGGCCAACACGAGGCTCTTGCCCGTGCCAGTCTTGCCAGAGATGACCGACAGCTCGCCCTGGGGGAAGGTGAAGCTGACGTCCCGTAGAACAAAGCGTTCGCTTTCTTCTACCTCCTCATCGGAAGGCCAGGCAATGGAAGCCTTGTCAAAGGAGATTTCGTCGCCATCCTTGGACAGCTTGACCACGTCCGGGCTGGCAAGATATTCCTCAATGCGCTTGATGGACACCCAAGCATCCAAAAGGTCCGTGGTCAGTTCGGGGACGACAGAAAGAGTGACCTCGAGAGCACGGAAGACGCCCAGGCTGACAAAAGCGACCGAAGGGCTAAGCTCTCCGTTGATCCAGGCGTATACGGCGAGAGAGATGGCGGATAGGGCAATCGGGCTCGTGACCCAGCAGGTGAGTAGCGCAGCATCGTAGCAGAAGACATTCCAGACGCTCTTGAGTTCGCGCTCGCGCACCTCGCCGATCTTTTCTTCCCACTGCGGCTCGAGGGCGGAAAATTTGATCTGACGAATGCCCTGCAAAGCTTCCGTAACGACCTCGAGCTTCTCATCACGCAGTTTCATGAGCGTGTCCTGGGCGTCCGAGTACAGGCTCGAAAAGTAAATGTTGACAGGCATGATGATGACCATCGAGAGAAAGCCTGCAGCGAGGGGCTTCCAGCCAAGGAGGCTGACAAGAAATGACAAGGAAACGACAAGTTTGAAGACGCTGCCGGGAAGCATGTTCTGGAAGGCGCAAAAGTCCGACACGCGCTTTCCGTCGACACCGATGAGGTTGACAGTGCCTTGCTTCGTCTTCTTGGCCGACTCGATGTCATCTTCATCGTCATCTTTGGAAGCGTTCGGCACCTCGGGCGAGTCCGGCGCGGCGGGGGCTGCCGGATCTGTGGCGCCGACAGGGACATCCTTCGATTTCCTCCGGCCTTGCTTGGCGTCCTTTCGGCGCATTGCCTTTTCGAAAATTAGCGCAGAGAGCTGGGCGCGCACAGGGATGGTGAGCTCCGCCCACGACAGCCAGAAGACGTAGGACTCGAGCAGCTGTGATATTGTTAGACGTGCAGGAGGTAAGAAGATGCATCGGTAGCTGAGAAAACTTGTAGGTTGAAGAACGTACCGATTGGGCAATGATGGAAATGCCGAGCCACAGAACCCAGATCCAGACGTCGATGCCCAGCGGCTCGTCTGTGACTCTGGTCTCGAGGATGCGCAGCAGCCGCAAGACAACCCACTGCGGAGCGAAGTTGAGGATTGCGGTGCCAAAGGTCAAGATCCACTGAAGAGCGAAAGCAACACCGTGCGCACGAATGACCGAGAGCCACAGTCGGCGAACCGGGTACTGCTTGAGCTTCCAATAGGCCGAGACATCGACGGCGCGCGTTTTGTGGTTCGGCCGCGGCATGTCGATAAGATCCAGGTTCTTCTTCTTGACGGAGAGACTCATGAGATCGGTTGGCCACGAGAACGTGAAGCGGCTGTAGGCGGTCACGGAGTACATCTGGTCGACCAGTTCACCGTCGTAGAAGACGTCCGGACGGCGGGGCAGCAAGACGCTGGCAGCCGTGAGGCTGAGAACGGCCACGAGCTCGGTCACGCGGAGGGCGAAGACCACACGGTGGGACTGGAGGAGACCAAAGACGGCCTTGGAATCCAGCGTAAGGACGACATAGGTGTGGATGATGCCGCACACAAAGGTGTAGAGGCCAAAGGTGTAGGCCTGGGGCGAGTCCCGGACGGCGGCGACGGAGACGGCCTGGAGGAGCAGCAGCGCCTGGAATGAAGTTAGGATCCCGACGAGGGCTCATCACAGAGAGGGAAGAGGAGGCTTACCCAAGCGGCGGTGACAAGCCAGTTCGCGATGAAGAAGCCGTCACGGCCAGCATCGAGCGTCGTCACGACCGAGGCGGCCAGCGACGCGCCCCCGCCCAGAAGGGCAGACAGCAGCAGGGCGGTCTTTGGCAGCTTGGCGGAGAAGGCGCTTGCCGACTCGGCGGAGGCCGTGCCGTCGGCATCGCCGTAAACGGCGGCGTCGCGCGGCTGTCGCTTACGGATCTGGCTGATCAGACCAGACACGGCAGGGAATGAAAAAAGGGTGATGGCGGCCAGTGCGGCACCAGCTCCAACAGTCATGGATTCATTGCGCATCGTCGGCGAGAGACGCGCGTTCAGGGGAAAGAGGTTGTGCAGGCGTGCAGGCGTGCAGGCGTGCAGGCGTTCAGGCGTTCAGGCGTGCAGCAGCGTCTTTTCTCGCTGCTGGGCTTGTTCTTGGGCCGGCGTGCCTGTTTTGTTTTGCTTGTTCAGGGGGAGACGACTTTCTGGGGTTCCCAAGGACTTTTACAGCAAAAACCCGGGCGTGCAACTAAGACAGAACGGCAAACAACGCTGGCAGAAACCGGCGCAAGTGGGAGCACGAGAGCAGGATGCCAGGTATTATTATGGCCCCCGCTGCGTGCGGAAGTGAAGACAACGAAAGCAGCCAATAGGCAAACAGGCAGGCAAACGAGAATACCACAACGGTCTGGTCGGTGGATGGGGGGGGGGACAAGTGACGGGGGGGTTCTGTAGAGGCCAAAACGGAAGAAGAAACCAAGAAGACGAAGAACAAGAAGGAAAGAAGAAGAGAAGAAGAGAGGAAGGAAAAAAGAAAGACAGAAAGACGGAAAGACGGAAAGACAGAAACGTCGCAGAGAACGGAGGAGAAAGGCTCGGACGCGAAGGGTTCCGCGGAAACAGGCTCGGCCAATGCAGACGCACAGAGACGGAAGGGTGGGGTGAGCGAAGCGGCAAGGCAGCGACAAAAAGGCAGAGAGAGGACGAGAGGACCGGGGACGTTGAGCAAATGAGGACGAACGAGGCCGAGGAGGCTAGTTCGAGGGAGCGACCCTAGCCTGCTATTTGTAAGATATCCTGGCCCGTTGATGTCGTAATCGTGATACTGGAGTGGTAGCAGGGCCGCGCGGGCACTTAACCCAAGGTGGCAGTGGAGGGCAGCGGCGGCCAGGAGTGACAAAAAAACGTCGGATGCGTCACGATTGTGCAGAGCAAAGAAATGAAGAGATCGGCGATGTGTGTCATGAGAGAAGGAAGAGAGAAACCGGGGGGGGGGGGGGAAGAGAAAAGAGAGCGGGAAGGGGCACGGTTGCGTGGGGGGGCGTCGTGAGGAAGGAGGGCCGGCAGGAGAGAGATTGCAGGGAAGGAGACAACGGCCAAGAACGACAGAAGAGGGAGGAGCAGAGCAGCACGGGCGCGAACAAAAGGAAAGAACGGCAGCGGGAGACGAGGCAGCGACCGTCGGCGCGGTCACAATAGGCTTTTGCCCGCCTCGCCTCTTCCTACTGGCCTGGCCGCATGGAAATACGACTTCGTACTCGGTGCGGCAAACCCGCAGCAGCGTCTCTTTCACCGCCTTACCGATCCGTGATCATAGTTTGGTTTGAGTCACCGGCCAGGCAGCTAAAGAACGAACGCCGCGTCCGGGTGAAGCTACCTGCCAAGGAAAAGCACTCGGCGGCTATGCACGGGTGCACTAACACTAACAGCACTATCTCTCGTGCTGGAAGGACGGGGCGGCACAGCACAAATATGAGCGAGGCCATTCTCCTTTGGGAAGGAACAAACCACGGGCGGAGGAAAAAATCGATACGGGGAGGGGGGGGGGGGGGGGAAACAAGCTGCATGACTCCATGAGAAGCATTGTTGCATGCAACCCGAAAAGTGGAAAGTTGGGTGGATGCCGTGGAGGAGCGGCGGGAGGAGAACTACGAGTGATACGACGTTGAGAAGCTTGCATTGCATCGGCGAACGGCGCACGTAATGGTTGCATGCTGCAGACCGTCTGGCCAGCCATAGAGGGACGCGGGGGATGTCATAGAGCCTGCCAGGACTCGGGTCTCTTTCTGGAGGCGAAAAAGAAGACGGCGGTGATCGAAAAGACAAAGTCCGGCGGGCGATAGATGATAGCCCTGGGGGCGGCCGGCGGAGTTTGGAGTTTAAGACTTTCCTTTACAAGTAAGAGAAGCCCCACTCAACTGTTCCGCTATCATGACCAAGCGGGAAAAGAAGAAGGAAAAAAGAGGGCTGCAGGGTCGTTCTTCGTGTTGCGCCTGTGCGGAGCAACGCAAACTAAGAAGCTTAAAAAGATGACCCGAGCTCTAGACCCTCGCTTGTTGCCTCGTCCGCTGAGGCAAAGAGAACTCCCTGCTGCGGAAAGTGTGGCAGGCCAGGCAGCCAGGCAGCAATACGCAGGAATGACACACGATGAAGGGGGGAAGAAGGGGGGCGAGGCGGCCAATGGGCATAGAAATGAATGATGGCGTGCGGCACGGTCGAGCGAGGTAGGATGTCCAGAGTTCGCGGGCGGGAGGTGCTGCTATGACGGTGGGGGGGATTGCACAGATTGACAGGGGGAAAAAGAGAAATAGGAGAAAAAGAAAAAAGAAAAAAGAAAAATACAAGAACGAGAAGTCGGTGTAAGCCAGACAGAGACGGAAAGGAGAGGGGTTCCAGGCTCAGAGAGTTCTGCCCGCTTTGCTGCTCGAGTTTGGGGGGTCTCCATGGGTCCACGATCACCATAAATACGGCCTCTGGAGAGCCGTCTGCACGCCTCGCAATGACCGGCGACAAGGCCCAGGGATGGCATGCGCAGCTGACCTTCCTGTGCATATGGAACCCCGCCCCCAATCGTCTTTGAGCCGGGGAATGGCGTGCCACGCGGAACACCCATCATCGGTAACCCGGCAAAGACTTTCTGGGATGGGGGGTGCTTAATGTGACAGAACGGGGGCATCCTAGAGGACAAGAAGCAACAATACCATGTGACAAACAGACGACGAGGCTGTCCATCCAGCCGGGGCTTGCTCGTTCGTTTGTCGGCTGCGCTCTGCTTTGATCCTCTGTCCTTGGCTCGAGCAAGGACGGGAGCAAAAAAAGGGACCGAGCCATGCGCTCGGCCCGTTGCCCGGCCCTGCGGCGTATCAGGGGAACGGACCACAGACAATAAGCTCCCGATCGACCGCCGTTGCACCTCTGCCATGGTTGATGTGCCTTCCTCCGAGCCCGACGGACCCCCGTCATCAGCCCCGGGAAGACGGCGGGTTTGGATCTTACGTGTTGGCAATGTGTTGTCGCTCTCTTGGGGGCGCTCTGTCACAGACGTGTCATCCCCGGCGGTGTGCATTCTCACCCTCTCCCACTGTTGGCCGTCGCCGTCTTCGTGTTCCCCCAGCGGTTGCTGGACGGTAAGCACGGCTTCTGCCGTGTCCGGCTGTAAAGACAAACCGCATACGAAGGCCCTCCGTGCCTCCCCCCTTCCCCCCAGCTCTTCACATCGACTCCCACCTGCTAACCGGCAACGTTGCAAACGCTATCGCGTACTCGGGTTGGCTGTGACTCACAAAAAGGGTGGCTGCGCCTCTGCCGTTGATTGCTCGGCGACGCATTTCTCCCGCTTTACGTCGTATCTTGTGGTCTCCCCAATTCCATTGATTCCTTCCTATCCCTCGTTCCATTGTCACACCGTTGACAAAGCTTGTGTTCGAGAGAGGAGGGGGGGGGGACGAAAAGGGAAGCTGGAACTGAGGGAGGGCGGGGGGGGGGGGCAAGGGTCTCGGAAGAAAGGAAAAGAAGAAATGAAAGATAAGTCCTCCAAGACAGTCACAGACCAGGCTCATGGCAACCCCGGCGTCATCAGACGGCCTCCTTTGGAACTCGGATACCGCCAGGGGTACCGCGTATTCGAACGCGGACTGCATGGAGCATCGGCTCCGTCCGTATCAAGAGCTGCACAGGGCCGTGGCAAGCGGAGACGGGAACTGAGGCTGTGATGGAGCAAGACTCTTGTGAAACACGTCTGACATGTCTGTGACAGGAACAGAAGGAGGATGAAGAGAGGGAGAAGAGGAAGAAGAAGACGAAGAAGAAGAAGTGGAAGGAGTAGAAGAGAAAGAGTCTGGCAAGACGGAATTATCCAGAGTCGTGAACCCGCTCCTCCTACCCCGGCTCAACAAAGTAAATACGAGCCTTGCCAATACTCTCTTGACGCAAATGGCGCGCCTGCGACAAACGCCTTGCCCGTGTGTCGTCGTCGCGCCTTGTCGTTGAGCCGAAAGAGCCCTAACAGATGGGCATAGAAACCTTGCGTGTCCCTTGTTAGCGCTGCCCCACCGCTTTGCATATCCTCGAAACTGAAGGGGTGACACCGTCTGAGGGATCGCTCTCGCAAAAAGGCGATCGCACGGTGCTCTTATCACGTGAAGTGGGGCCGCCGCGCAGCCTATCTTGTTCCAGGAAAAGAGCTGCTGGGCAAGCGTGCCGGCTGCCCAGCCAATCGCGTCTGGGCAAAGCCACTAATACTTTACACGAGAAAGACGCGACGCCCCATCTCGGTCGTTCCTGCCGCCTGTGTTCCCCTCTCCCCTGTAGCTGGGGCCGTAAGATACTTAATACCTATTCCCGTTTTGCTGTTGTTTGCTCCTTCCGTTGCCGTCGCTCTCCCCTGTTTGTTGCAGGTTGGCGTGCGTCTGTCCGCTCTTGCCTCTGCAGCCGCCGCCGCCGCCGCCTCTTTGCTTGGCCTGACCTCATCTTGGCCTCAAACTTCGCGATAGCATTTCTGACGCGGTTTTTGCCAGCGGCCATTCACCACCCCCCTTCCCAGCTCACTGTCCATACTCGTTCAGGCGTGCATTCTCCTGCTTTACTTTTTCGTAGCCCCAAACGGCCGACACCACCCCTTTCTCCCTCCCCCCCGAACCCGTGTCTGACTAGCTGACCATCCGACGACCATCCAACCACTTCGCGATCTCGACGAATCGCCATCGAAAACCTTTAGGGGTCACGACACGCTCACGACGGGGCCATCCGCCCTCGCATCTCATGCCACCATGAAGAGCACCCCTCTCATCATCAATTGGCACGACCAAAATGCCCCAATCTACTCTGCACACTTTGAGCCGCACGGCAAGGGCCGATTGGCTACCGCCGGCGGCGACAACAACGTCCGGGTAAGTCGGAGAGACGTTGGCGTGCGCTGCAGGATGGCGAGCCGACAAGGCAGACGGCTAACATTCGTGGCACGGCAGCTCTGGCGGGTCGAGTCCGATGGCGAGAACCGGAAAGTCGACTACCTCTCCACCCTGGCCAAGCACACGCAGGCCGTCAATGTTGTCCGATGGAGTCCCAAGGGTGAGTCGGGTTTCTCTCTCCACCCCCCCCCCCCTCCCCCTCCCCGCACCGGCCGCTGACTGACATCCCAGGCGAGCTCCTTGCCTCCGCGGGCGACGACGGCAACGTGATCCTCTGGGTCCCCTCCGAAACCCACCACCCGACCTTTGGCAACGACGGCGTCGAAGACAAGGAGAGCTGGCGGACAAAACACATGTGTCGGTCCTCGGGCGCCGAGATCTACGACCTCGCCTGGTCGCCCGACGGCATGTACTTTATCATCGGCAGCATGGACAACATTGCCCGCATCTACAATGCAGCGACCGGCTCGCTGGTCCGCCAGATTGCCGAGCACAGCCACTACGTCCAGGGCGTTGCCTGGGACCCCCTCAACGAGTACATCGCCACGCAGTCGTCCGACCGGTCGGTGCACATCTACTCGCTCAAGACCAAGGACGGCCAATACACCCTCAACGGGCTCGACGACAAGACTCCCAAGGTGGCCAGCCACATCAAAGCCGACCTGCCGCCGCGCCGCCTCGCCTCCCAGAGCCCGGCGCCCTCCGACATGACGACGTCCCACAGGTCACAGCTCGGCGCCATTGACTCTGTTGGCGGCCTCGGCCCAGCATCCATGAGCTCGCCCGTGCCCTCGGCACCGGGTACGCCCACGTCCTTCGCCCTGCCCATGAACCCGCCCAGCGTTGTCAGCCATAGCCGCCGGTCGTCCTTTAGCTCTCGGCGCTCCGTCTCCCCCGCACCGTCCATGCCTCTGCCGGCCGTGATGCCGATGGAGGCCTCGCCAAAGCCGCATCCGACGGCCGCAAGCATCGGTATGCGGAACTCGAGCCTCTACGCGAACGAAACCCTGACCTCCTTTTTCCGCCGCCTGACATTCACGCCGGATGGCAGCCTCCTGCTCACGCCCGCGGGCCAGTACCAGACACAGCATCAGAACGAGGGCGCGAAGCCCTCCTATGAGATCACCAACACCGTGTATATCTACTCCAGGGGCGGCATCAACAAGGCACCCATTGCCCACCTGCCAGGCCACAAGAAGCCGTCCGTGGCCGTCCGCTGTTCGCCTGTTATCTACACCCTCCGCCAGTCCGCACCCGCCACCACGAAACACATCACAATCGACACGTCCTCCGCCGAGGACCCCATCCCCTCTCTTCCCGAACCAATCACAAAACCAACATCTGCCGCTGCCACCCCATCCGTTATGGACCCCCCTCCGCCACCAAGGTCAACAGCCGCGAATGAGGCGGCAACGTCAGGAGGAAGCAAGTCTCTGAGCGTCGAGACGGCAACACCTGCCGCTGGCGCACCCGCATCTGCTCCGACTACCACGCCGGGGCCAAAATCGGCATTTGCTCTGTCCTACCGGATGATCTACGCCGTGGCTACGCAGGACTCCGTCCTCCTCTACGACACGCAGCAGCAAACACCGATCTGTGTGGTTAGCAACCTGCACTGTGCTACATTTACTGACCTGGCATGGTAAGCTCAAGCCCCTTTTTGGAACAATATCAGATGCGAACTGGTCAAATGCGGCGTCTTCTTGGAAAAGAAAAACTAGCTAACACCCGCCCTCAAGGTCGAGCGACGGTCTGACACTGCTCATCTCCTCCTCAGACGGCTTCTGCTCGACGTTGTCCTTCACCCCTGGCGAGCTCGGACAGCAGTTCACCGGCGACCTGGCGGCCAACGCCTCGCAGAAGCGTGCAGCATTTGGAAGCGAGGAGCGGTTGTCGACATCTGCCCAGAACACACCCGCACCCACGCCCACGTCCGCCTTTGCACCGCCGTCACCCTATCCCGGCGGCGGCGGCGGCAGCGGCAGCGGCAGCGGTCCGCATCATCACCAACACCGCAACTCGGCCAGCTCGTTCACGGCACCGTCGCCACCGCCGACGGCGACCTCCTTTGGCAGCGCGCGCCCGTCATCACCAGCGCGGTCCAACTCGACGTCGTCCATCGTTACCCAGGCGTCGGCTGTGCCGGCTTCATCGTTGACGGGGGCGGCAACAGCAGCGTCAGCAGCGTCAGCAGCAGCAGCAGCAGCAGCAGCAGCAACAGCAGCAGCGACAACGGGAGGCACAGGGAGCAGCCAGTCTGCGTCTGCGTCTGTGGTAAACAACCCATCCCTCGTGGTCGGTACTGTGCCAAGCCTTGCGGCAGCCTCGCCAAGCAGCAGTGTTTCGGGCAGTGTTAGCGGCGTCAAGTTGTCGTCGTCCATACCGGCAACAATAACAGCAACGGGACGAGATGCGGCAGCGGCGACGCCGCCGGAGACGCCGCGCAACCGCGCAAACAGCGCCGCTAGCAGTGTCGCCGGCAGTGTCGCCGGAAGTGTGGCAGGAAGCGTCGTCGGCATCCCGCCGGCCATTTCCGCCGTGCCGCCGTCGTCTACATCGTCGGCAGCAGCAATGGCAGCAGCAGCAGCAGCAGCATCGAGTAGCGGCACAAAGCGGGACGCAGCTGCCGCCACCGGCAACAGCGACGGCGACAGCAAGGACGAGCCGCCAAAGAAGCGCCGCATCGCGCCGACGTTGGTTAGTGGGCTGGGGGGTGCCAGCAGCACCGGCGAAGGCAGCTCATAAGATGGTGGAGGGAAAGAGAGGGGGCATTGGCTCTTGTTTGATGTTGACGGCTTTTTGTGTCCCCCTCTTTCTTTTTCTTTCATAAAGAAAGGGAATACTTTGGTTTCTCGTTTTGCCCGGATCTCACTTTTGGGGGTTTTCTTCTTTTCTTTTTCTTTTTTGGCCCTCAATTCAGTAATAAAACCGGCCACGCGCAGAAACAGCAACAAAAGAACAACCGCCCGACAAAAGCAGCAAAGGGGGAGGTGGACAGGGAAAACCCTCCCCCCCTTTCAACGGAGTTTATCGCATTTTCTCTTCTTTCTCTTCCTCTCGTCTTCAACCTTGTCCTTTCTGTCTTCCCGGCCTAGTCACGTTTCTGTTTTTGTTTTTTGGTTCTGTAAAACAACATGCACAGCTGGCTATTCTGCTGTCTCTTTGGGGGCCGTACCCTGTTTTTTTCTTTTTCCCATCCAATACGTTTTCCCTCCTCGAGATGGGTGCATCTTCTTGTGTGTCGGTGCAAAAGGACAAAAGGCAAAGGCAAAGGTTCCAACATGCTTGTTTGTGTCTTTAAAATTGGGTCCCAGTCTCTTCTTTACAAAAACGAGCCATCCATCCTAGCATGCAATGCAAACGCTCGAAGAAGAAAAAGTTGGCGACGAGGCAGAATTCTTTTTCCAAACAAACATAAATCCCTCCCCCCCAAAAGTCCCAAGTCGTGCAAATTGCCCCCCCCTCCGCCTTTCTCTTTTCTTTTCAGTGCAGCCCCTTGGCGGCCGCCAAAATGCGCTTCTCGATGATGTCCGCCCACCGCACGCCGTTGGTCCAGTTGCCGGCATCGATGCTCTCGACGAGACCCGGGAACACCGCACCCGCGTAGCCCGTCCACACGCCCGGTGCAAAGATGACATGCTTGAACCACTCGCGGTCGTCCAGGCCGCCCTCGTAGAGGAACCGGCGCTCCAGGAACTGGTACTGCTTGTTGACCGACGCCACCTTGAAGGCGAGCCAAAGGCGGCGCACGCGACGCACCAGCCGGCGCCACCACGTGGGCACAAAGACCAGGACGACAGACGAGCTTTCTTCGTCGTCTTTGTCGTCTTCGACATCGTTGCTGCCCTCGGAGGGGGAGGACGACGACGTCGGCACGGTGCGGTCCGCCGCGCCGCCGCCGCGGCCGCCGCCATGACCACCCTTGCCGACCTTCTCGCGCAGGACGTCGGCCTTGGTGTCCAGCGTCGCGGCGTGCGTGGCCAGCTCGGCCACGGCGCTGTCGAGACGGTCGAGCGCCAGGCGGAAGAGGCGCTTCTGTTCGGCCGAACCGTCTTCGGCGGCGGTGGCAGCAGCAAGGTCCGCTGCCTCCGGCACTACCTGCTTGCGTCCGCGAATCACGGCCATGGCCGCGTCCGAGTACTGAACGGAGTCGGCGGTGGCCACCACGGCGGTCGTCGCAGCGCCAGCGTCGTGGCCGTCGAACTGCGCGCGTATCTTGTCCACATACGTCTTGAGCGCGTCGGCGTAGTCGCCGGCCCTGAAGGGCACGACCAGGTCGGTCGCGAGATGGGCCACGAGCAGGCCCAGTACTTGCGCCATGGTCTTGTGGTACACAAAGCCCGGGTCGCCGTATGTGGCCATCCAGTGGTAGCTGTCGTAATTGCTGTGGTAGTGGTAGACGGGATCTTTGCTGGCCTTGGCACCAGCGGCGGCGGCATCGTCGCCGTTACTGTCACCGTCTCCGGCGTCGCCGCCTCCAGAGAAACGCACGTCGACACTCGAGATGCCAGCGTGGTCCAGGAAGGCCGTGTAGTCGCTGCCGCTGCCCAGCGGGTCGATGTGGCCGGACCAGGTGTCACGGACAGTCTGGCCGGGCACCGTCTGGTTCGGGGATGGAACCTCGCTGGTGACCTCGCGCACCAGATCGTGCACAAGGGGCACCCCAGATGCGGAAAAGTGGGGACCGCCAACACCGGTGTCAATGTTGACATATGCCACACTGGTCAGCTGCAGCCACGGGAGGTACTCTTCCACCCACTCTGTGCTGCCCAGCAGGCCATACTCCTCGCCGTCCCAGGATGCAAAGACTACCGTTCGCAGGGGTTTCCAGCCGAGGGCCGCTGCTGTACCAAAGGCACGCACCACCTCGTTGACCACGGCGGAACCCGAATTGGGATCCACAGCGCCGCCGGCAATCCATGCGTCACGGTGGTTGCCGACGACAACCACCTCGTTGGGCAGGACGGAGCCGTTGAAGACGCCAATCACGTTCCAGATTGGGGTTGTCGTGTACGTCTGCTCGTTGTACAGATTGACCTGGGCCGTGTTGGCCGGGGTCGGGCCGATGCTGTAGTCCACGCCCTCGCTGCCGAAGCCCTCGTTTCTCGTCCACCAGGGGCCCAAGTCCTTGGATGTGGGGCCGTGTCCGTTGAGCGCCTTGAGGATCGGCAGCGCATCGGCGTAGGAGATGGGAATGGAAGGGATCTGTGGAATATAGCGCTCGGTCGAGCCCCGTGGAACACCTGGCTTCGAGGGGTAGCCGGGCGTGGTCGGGTCTCCAGGCGCAATGCTGATGTACTGGACGCTGCCTCGCTGGACAGAGCTTGGCTGGCGCGCAGGGCCGTCGGGGTACGGCTTGTACCCATTGGCCTCGGTCACGCCGTTATCGTCGCCGGGGTCGCTGTACAGCAGCACGCCAACGGCGCCGAGCTCCTGGGCGCGCTTGACCTTGAGGCCCCGGAAGATGCCGCCATAGCGGGCCAAGGCAATGGTGCCCTTGAGGCTGATGTTGGCGCGTTCCAGATCGGCATAATCCTGGTAGGTGCCGTAGTTGACGTAGACAACGGGCCCCGTGACATTGCCACTGGCCGAATAGCCGTGGAACGTGGGCACGCGGTCGACGAGACCCGTCGTAGGGTCGGCGTCGAGAACGTCCTCCTCCAGGGATGCCTGGAAGCTAACCTCCCACTTGACGTCTGCAGCACTGGCGCCCTCGGCCGAGTCCTTGGCGGGCTTCAGGAGCGCCAGGCTGTGGTCAGCAGGCGCATTGAGGTACAACTCGTAGGCAGTGATGTGCGCCGCAGCACCCCATTCGGCCCACCGGTCACGGGTCCATTCCGCCTGCGAGTAGTTCTGGCCGGCCAGGTGCGGCCCGGACGTGTAGTAGCGCAGCCACTCGGCGGCGGAGTCGTTGGAAGGCGTGCTGAGCAGAATCTTCTTGAGCTCGTCGTTGCCGAACTTGGGCCGGTAGCGCTGCGAATAGAGCGCGAGCGTGCCGGAAACAGCCAGGGAGTTGGGCAGAGCCAGAAGGAAGGGCAGATTGAGGGCGATGGTCAGGAGCACGAGCGTCATGACAACGGGATAGACGAGTTGCAGGCAAACGCTGCCGTCCTGGCGCCTGCTCGCGGCTCTGGTGGCCCGGTGGCGTCTTGACGGCGTCCTGGACGTCGCCGGAGCGCCATCCCGGCCATCTTCGGCGGCCAGCTTGTCCTTGTCAGGCCAGCCGGCGACTTGCGGCAGAATTGGCGCCTTTCCGTCGGCCATTGGTGGAGGTGTGGTGGTTGTGTGGGTAGATGGGGTTGCACGAAGTTCGTGTAAGCAGCCAAACACCAATCAAATCAAGACGGGGGTTGTGAAGCTCGGCTCAGGGCGCGGGTGGCATGGTTGGAAGGCACTGGATAGAAGAGGACAATGGAGGACGAAGCAGAGACGAAGCAAGAAGATAAAGGCGCAAAAGGGCTGGAGATTAGAGAAGGACCGCCGTTGTTCCCATGCGTCCCAAGGCAGCTTGTTTGCACCTTCCTCGTCTGGCTCGTCGTTGACGTCGGAACAGGGGCCGATGACAAATGAGGGGAGTCTACGGGGGCGTCCTTTGCGTGATCGGCAGGGTGGCTGGTGGGCTTGCACCGCCATACAGTGCTACAACTGCGTGCGCACTGTAGTTCTGACGAGCAGTGGCACTTTGGGCGGGTGGTTCTTCAAGTGCGTCGACGCGCAGGGGGGCCCCCTGCTGGACAGTCTCTCCGACCCTTGGACTGGCTGTGCAGGCCTCAGCCGACCCTCCGCGGTATTGCCATCGTTGCATCGCCGGACAGTTTGCGGCTTCGGCGCGGCCAAAACTGAGAGGAGTGGGACCCAAAGCGGGTCTATGTATGATTTCTGGCCAATCAGGAGCGCCTCAATGTGACGGCCACCACGATGGCTGCGACTGCCTTTTTGGGTATCTGTCTCTGTGTTTTGCACACATGCACAACCAAGGAGGGTGTGAAGGAACTCCTCCGAGAAAAGGAAAGGAACTGTGCAACAGATTGCGTGACGAGCGCCGCAAGAGAGCGCTACTGTCTTGTAATACTCCAGGCCAAGCACCCCCACCTTCCAGGCGCCCTCACCCCGTTCCTTCCTAAGTAGGGGGAGGTGGAGCGGGCGGGGGTTGGCCCGGTCGTGCCTGCCGCTGGCCGACGACCGGCCCCGCATAGACCGCCGAAAGCGCAGAAACATGCAGCAGCGTACCGGGGGTGACTCACAACAAATACGCCATGGTGATGCCGTGAATTCTGTCTCCGTGGTATGTATTCTGCACACGGCAGGTGCGCGCCCGGTACTTCTTTCCTGGGGCACAGTAACGCAAATTAGCCCTCGCCATCTCCCTCGGAGATTTATTTTGGCGGGATGCAAAGTACCCGACAAACCTCATTTTGAGTCAACGAACCACACGCAAGCACCATCGTGTCCTCCTCCACGCAGGACCAACCCGACACTGTCGGGGGGCTATGTCAGCCAGGCTGAGCGGCCCTGCTCGAGAAAGTCGAGAAAGAGAAACAAGCCCGGGCCGCCTTGGCAACGAGCAAGACGAATGAGAAGCAGCCAAACGAACGCCAGAAAACAACCAGGAGAGACGCGACGGGCATCAGGCGCAGGGCTGCCATCGGCGAGAGGATCCTACACACGCATCGGGTAAGCACAGGTTCGAGTGCTCCGTACTCCGTACACGGCTGCAGACGATACAACCTGCCGTCCACCAAACTCCACTCCTCGACTCCGCTCGCGTCTCCCTCCGCTCCACCCCCTCTTTCTTCGATGTCTGCGCGTCGCCCCAGCACGACAACACTGGCCGCCCGCTAGTCGGCCTCTTGGTGGTTGTGATCGTTGTCTTGCTGCCCTCAGGCGGTGCCCGGCGAGACTGGGTCTGTGAACCTCGCACGCACACCTCGAACGGGACGACACGAGGAGACACAAAGCCAGGGAAACAGGACGACCGGGCCGGACTGGACTGGACGGGCTTCACCGGCCAAGCATGCTTGGCCTTGCCGCAGTCGGTGTCCCTGGCCGCTCTTTCTGCCGCGAGGGCGGGCGCTGCAGGGTTGCATCGAGGGCGGGCGTTGTCCCTCTTGTTCTCAGCCCTCCGTGGAGAGTGGAAAATGGAGGCTCGTGACCCCTTCTTGTTGGAGACGCCGGTCTGGCCTCGAGGAACCGGTTGGTCCGATGGCGAAACTGCACTAACGCGCTGTAAGTGCCCTTTGACCAGTTCTTTTTTCCCCATCAGGCTACCCGCAAAGCACACAACCGCATGCTGTCAAAGCAGGGCTGCCTGCCCAAGAAAATTTCCTCGGTTTTCGCTCTTTTCCGGCCGTGTCTTCTATGACTGCGTTTTTGCCTTTTCCGAAGGGTTTCGCGATTTTTCCTCGATCTTTCCTCGATCTTTCCTCGATCTTTCTCTGGTTCCTCCCTGTTCTTCTCGGCGTTTCTTGCTTCCTTCTCTGGCTGGTAACCATCGGCTCAACATCCTGGCTTTAGTTTTCTCGTCTGCAAACATTCCTTTCCACGCCTCGATGGGCAGCTGTCTCGCTTGCGCCAAGACGTCGCCTTTCCCTCCTGTCCCGCACTACGATCCGGCCCGCTCCTGTTTACTCTGAGGTTGGCAACCCTTTGTATCGTGTGTCGTCTGCCGATTCGATCCGTGACAGCCTTCTCCATGAAAGCACAGATCCAGCCTTTATAGCGAAGCCGAGGAAGACAGCCACATCCCTCCGTCTTCCAACTTCCTCCTCGGACCCGCTACGGCCCCGTCTCCTCGTGGTTTCTCTTTCTCTTTTTCTGTCGTGTTGTCACAACAAGACCTCCATGGCGAGAGAAAAGAAGGCTGGGCCGAAGCTGCCCGTCCAGCAGCTGGCCATTTTAGGTAAGACTTCCTAACGTGTTTTCTTTCTTTCGAAGAAACGCTTCTACGTGCGGGTTACAGTGGTGTGATGCGTCTCATGTACTGCTTCTCCTTCGGGTTCTCATATGCGCCCCCTTCCCACCCGGAAAAAGCTTTACAATCGGCTCTGCAGTTCCAGAGTCTGGCACCTGAACCCCCATGGTTGTCTCGGTCTTGGCATATTGCAGACCCATTTCCTGCGTGCTTTCTGGAAGGAGCCTTGTAAGTGGTTATGCTGGCCCAGGTGCTATGCCGTTCATCTCGCCAGATCCGCACGAAACTCTAGCTTTCATGGAATGAGACAGCTGTGCACGAAGGAGGATCCAGTGACAGTATGCGAAGAGGAGGGCTTGCTTGGTCATCGGCAAGAGGTTGCTACTCGAGACATATGCTGACGACGTCCACATCTAGCCACTGTCCGGGTTGCCGAACCTCTCGCGTTGACGTCCGTGTTTCCCTACCTCCCTGAGATGGTGAAGAGTTTTGGCGTGCCGCAAGAAGAGGTAGCCAAATGGGCGGGTATGGTCAGCGCTGTCTTCTCGATTTGCCAGAGCGCAACGGCCGTTCCCTGGGGTTGGACTTCAGACTCGATCGGACGGAAACCCACAATCATCATTGGCCTTGTCTGTACGATGGTCTGTTTTGTTTTCTGGGGCACGTCCACTACCCTCTACATGGCAATTGCCGTGCGCGGCATCCAGGGAGCCAGCAATGGAAATAGTAGGTCGAAGTTATACCAGTGGCCCGGCTTGAACCGCTTCTGGGATCACGGCTTCTTCTGACACCTTTTCTAGTTGGGACGATCCGCACCATGGTGGCTGAGATGGTTCCTCAAAAGGCCCTGCAGCCGCGTGCCTTTTCGATCATGCCCATGGTCTGGAGCGTCGGTTCGGTCTTGGGCCCGTCGTTTGGTGGCTTCTTTGCACGGCCTGCCGAGCAGTTCCCCGGCCTCTTCGGAAACAATGCGCTCCTCAAGAAGTTTCCTTTCCTCTTGCCAAACTTGATTGCGTGTGCCTTCTTTATCATCTCGACATTGAGTGCGCTTCTGTTCCTCGAGGAGACTTTGGAAACAAGAAAGTACCGTCGGGACTGGGGTCTCGAAGTCGGCGAGCGGCTTACGCGCGTCTTCCGGGGCGGCCGGCCGTCCAAGAGGAGCATTCTCCGAGCGCGAGCGCGGGTGCGTGCCCAGGTCCGTGCCGAGAACAGAGCACGTCGCCACTCGTTTAGCGGCGACGATGAGGCTACCGCCCCCTTGCTTTCGGCGGTCGCATCAGGAAGCGAGATCGACTTTTCCCGAGGCGCCTCGAAGCGGCCCACGGCTGCCGACGACTCGGACCAGCTTGCCAAGGCGACAGCGACAGCGGTATCTTCCGGGGCGGCTGAGACGCTCGGCGGTGCTGGCGCTTCGTCACCGTCCCCCAAGCGCATCGGCATATTCACGTACAAGACGTGTGTGGCTCTTCTGTGCTACACGCTCCTTGCGCTGCACTCGGTGGCGTACGACCAGGTCCTCCCCGTCTTCCTCAACTATCCTCTCGAAAAGCACGACTCGCGCAACACAAATCTGCCGTTCAAGTTCTCGGGAGGGTTTGGGCTGTCGTCTGGGCAGATTGGAACAATCTTCACAGTGAACGCGCTGCTGTCAGGGTTTGCGCAATTTGCTCTGTTCCCGCCGATATGCACCCGTTATGGCGCCCTGAACTTGTTCCGCACCTGCTGCTCTCTCCTTCCGTTTGTGTATTTCATAACACCCTACTCGGTGCTCATCGACAACCAGCGCCTCCGCTACGCCGCCTTCATCACGACCTACATCTCAAAGGGAATCCTCGCAAACTTTTCGTTTCCGGCCATCACCATGATCCTGACAAATTCGGCGCCGTCGGTGAGGGTTCTCGGCACGCTGAACGGCTACGCGACGCTGGTCAGCGGCCTTGGCAGGGCGGCCGGTCCAGCCATGACGGGTGCGGCGTTCACATGGGGTGTGCAGCAAGGGTACATCATCACCGGGTGGGTGTTCCTTGCGGCCGTTGCGTCTGTCGGCGCAGTTTCTACAATCTTCCTGCAGGAGGGCGATGGGTTCGGAACGGAGGCCGAACCCAGCCGCGGAGGGGCCAGCGCCGAAGACGAAGAGCTGGAGGAAGAAGAGCAGTTTGGCAGCGACAGCGGCCGCCTGGCATACGGCTACACCACGGACGACGAGGAGGACGAGGGCGAGGGCGAGGGCGATGACGGGGTTTATGAAGAGTCGCTGTTGCGCGAGGCGGGTGGCGTCGACGACGACGAAGACGAAGACTACTACATCAACGGCGTCAGCAGCCGCCCGCATTCCAGTGCACGCTCGCGCTCCTCGCGCTCCTCGCACGGGCGACGCTGGACGAGCGTGGATACGCCGCTGCCCGCGCCGACGACCTCGCTTTTCACCACCAACAACAGCAAAAACATCTACAACAACAACAACAATAATAATAATCATCCCTCGGCAGAGATTGCCACGGCAGGCGCCCATGGCGGCCTTTGCGAGCCCGACGACGCGAGCTCTGACAGCTTCGTGCCGCCGCCGTCGACGCCGCCGCCGCCCACACGGACTGGGCGGTTCCGCAGCGTCAGCAGCCTGTCGAGACGCGGCCGGGACGATGGCCGGCCGGCGGCGGACACCAACGCAGTGCCTCTGTCGCCTGTCGTGCCGTCGTCAATCACCGGTGCCGGAAGAGGAGGCGACTACGAGTAAAGTAATGGGCAAAGTGCAAAGTTCACCCGGGGGGGGGGGGGGGCAAAAGCGATTAGGTGTTTATCAAAAGTTCAAACTTGGGGTTTTGTTTTCCTTTTTTCTTTTTCATCTGCTGGCCTGCGAGCGTCATTGCTGTTTTTTGTCTTTCTCTCGCTATTTTTTGGTCCCATATAAATATGTCTTGAACAAGAATAATACCCTCTTACATGTTCGGGGGGCTTTTTTACGTTTCTACGGAGTAGTGCTTACTTTGACCCCAGCGGGGGCTGTGTTGCCAGGTATCTTACGATGCGATGTGGAGCGATCGATCTTGCATGCCCCTGTCTTCTCTTTGGTTTCTTTTTTCTCCGCAAAAGCTCTAGAAGACCGTCGTCCTTTTTCTTCTTCTTTTCTTTGCCGTGCTACGTAATATGCTACCGAGGCAGAGCACCTTGGTTCGGGTTTCTGCCCCCCCCCCAACGCCCCAAGAATGGTGTACTGGTCGTTTTGAAGAGGTACAGATCCCTCGTGGGACAGGGCTGTGCAAGACAAAGAAAGGATGCGCAGCGCCAAAGGAAGAGGCGGCCGGGGTGTTGTCGTTCCTCGAAGACGAAACAAGGGCCCGCGATGCAGGCACTGCCCTGCTCCTCCTACAGAGCACAGGGGAACCAGGCATCTAATGGCAAGCAAAGCAGAAACAGATGCTATTTTTATCGAGTCGCCGCAACGTCATACTATATGCATTGCCTTCCCTCGGTCTCTTGATTGAGCAGGCATTCGTTCTTCCTTTTGGTGGGGGGGGGGGGGGGGGCAGGGGGATTCTCTTCTGTTCCTTTGACGGCGTCGTATATAAACGAGCTGCGTCTCCCGGCCTCAGCGGTCTTTTACACTTGCTGGCCCAGCATCGCCAGGCTTTAGCACAGACAAAAACCGACAGACAGCAGACCACCAGAAGATAGACGACAGAGAAGTCGACGACCGAGTTGCCAACTGGCCGCACACCACAACGCCAACCGTGATGGGTTCTTGTCTTGTATGTATTCGTCCTCTCTCTCTCTCTCTCTCTCTCTCGCTCCCCACGTTCTGCCATGCTAACGGGCCTTGCAGTCCACGCCTGACAAGGCAGGCAATGCCAAGCCCCGCGCACGCGCCGCCCATGCTGGCGCTGCCGCGTCCACAACGATGATGGCCGGCGCCACGGCCGGCGCCACGGCCGGCGCCACTGCCTCCGCCGGAGGAGGTGGCGGAGGAGGTGGCGGAGGAGGTGGTGGGGGAGGAGGTTGTTGAGGAGCCGAGACGAGGAAGGGCCGAGAGCAAGGGATGCCAAAAACATCACGAAGAGAGAATAGTACACCAGAGCACATGCATGCACAAAAAAATACAGTAATGCAAAAATACGAAAAAGTGATCTGTTCAGATGTATTCTCAAAAAAAAAATCCAATACAGGGACCGCTTTGGCCCCCCTCCCCAAGCCTTCCCCGGCATACAACGACCCGAGTGTATTATATCCCAAATGGCATGAAGAAAAGAGAGAGAGAAAGGTGTCTGCCACCCAGACACTGAATCAAACCCGACACCGCGATATAAAAACGAACGCTGAAAAAAGGTATCATTTCCTTTCCCCGTCTGGTGGTGTAACTCAAAAACAGCCACAAGAAAATCCCAAAACCGATATGAAAATAAGAAATAACCCCGTACCTCTATCCTTCCCCAAAATGGAAAGATGAGGCCACAAAAGTCTCGTTTGGTTTGCTGTCGTTTGCCCCTCTAGCAGCTCCTCGAGAGCGCTCCCCCCCCTTGGTGTATTCCCCATTCGCACTCAGCACATGGCACATTAATCGGGGCAAACTGGCACAGCCGACGACAAACCTGTCCTCGGTGTCTTCTTTTCTCTGTCGTGTGTTGTTTACACGCGCACTTGCGACATGTGCGGGCCGCTCGAGAGGCCCGACGAGCCGCTGCCGTAGCGGCGGCTGCTGGACACAAAGGTCAGCGCAAACGAGGCGGCCAGCGTTGCGAACAGGAACCACAAAAAGGCGGTGCTGGCCTGCAGCTCGCGGCACCGCTTCTCGTCGTCGTTGCTGCCGAAGCCGATCCAGCCGGCGCTGCGGTGCGACAGGTCGCCGCCGCAGTTGACCGAGTGCAGCTTGGCGGGGATGACAATGGCGGCGATGAAGGTGAAGAGCACGGACAGGCCGTCGAGGCCGAGCTGGATGTAGGTGAAGATGCCGTCCGACAGGCTGCCGACAAAGGCGGCGGCGAGCCCCAGCAGACAGGCGAGCCACGAGATGACGGTGGAGAAGAGCGCATAGTTGATGGAGGCCATGTGGCCGTCGTTGTTGCTGGCGATGACGTTGCCGAGCAGCGCCGTCAGCAGGATAACCCACAGCAGCTGCAGGGCGCGCAGGATGAGTTGGCCGACCTCCATTGTGACGAGGTGAAGGTGGGATGCGAGAAGGTTGGGTTTGGACTTTTTCGGTTGGCGAAGAAAGTAGTGAGAGAGACGAAAGTGTCGCTCTTTTAATGCAAAAGTCCCAGTCCGAGCTGTAGCGTCTTGTTTTGATTGTTTGTCACGACGGCGACGGGGGAACACAAGATTGTGGTGGTCCTATTGTGGGATGGTATTATGCAGAAGAGAAATTGGCAGCGGTAGTGGTAGTGGTAGTGGTAGTGGTAGTGGTAGCGGTAGCGGTGGTTGTTGTGGAGGAAGTTGTGTGTTTGTGAGAGGAGAGAGGGGCGGGATGGAAAGAAAAGTGCAGGGCCGCAATATATGAAGAAAAGCAGAAAGGGAGCAGGACCAAGGAACAATCTGGAACCAAGGGAAAGCGCGAAGCGATTGGGAAAGGATCTGCCCCAGAACGGGCTCTTTCCTCCGTTTCTTTTCGATTATGTTGGGGGGGGGGGGGGGCTTTGTTCTTTCCTGTTCTTCGAAGGGGAAAGATACCTCGTACTGCGAACCCGTGCTAGCGCGCGCGCACTTCGGCAGGTGCGGGATTGCACTGTTCGGTCTTTCCTGTCCAGCTGCCTTGTGCTAATGTATTACGTCGTTCTCTGCACTGCGTCGCAACTCTCCCCAGCAGCTCTCCGCCTGCGCAGCACGAGCAGCTGCTCCATCTATGACGTGAGCGGACCCAAGCTATCCCGCTACTAGAACGAGTAGTTTTTTTTTTTTTTTTTTTTTTGCGCTCGCTCTGGCGTTGGTTCGCCGGGTGACGCCACTGGCCCAGCGGGCTTGGGTTCTTTCTGGCGCCGAAAAGGTGGGGCGGGCAGTGTGACCAGGCAAGAACCGGTGGCTCTTTTCGAGTTGTTGCGGGGCGCCGCTGGGTCTGTTGTTTACTGCTGCTTATTCCTGTACCCGCTCTGCGCCGACGTCGATTTGCGCTGTGGCTTCTGCCTTTGTCCTGCAGATGCTGCTCGCCGAGGACAATGGGCGACGAGCGTGCGTGAATCAGCAACCGCTGTCGTCCTCTGTCCGCATCGGTCCATCTGCCGCGTCGCAGAACCAGGACGGACAGAAGGCGCCCTTTGTTCTTGGCCTCTCGTTGCCCTCGGGCACAGGCTTCTTCCGACGCATGGACGACGCCAGGACGCAATCGCTACGCGTATATGTAAGATTACTCTGGGCTGCCGTGAGCCAGTCGTCTGGGCAATGTGGGTGGCCCGTCGCCGCCCGCAAAGTGTCTTCCGTAAGCCAAAGCGGGCCGTGTTTCGAGATCGATGCGTCAGGAGCGATGGGATGGGCGCCCTCCCAAGACGCTGGCGGCTGCCCAAACAGGAAAGGGGGGCAAAGGTCCCGTCACGTTCCCCCACCACCAGTCGCGACCTGGCCACCTTTTGTGGCGCCACGGGAGATGCGCCGCTGGCGTTGTCCCCTGTGCTTTGGGGGGGGGGGGGGGGGTGCCGAGTTGCCCCGCCAGAGAGACTTGGATGACCAACACCGCCGTTGTGCAGCGACGGTGCAGATTGGGCCAACTTGTCAGCCAACCGCTCGACGCACGGAGTACGCATTACGTCGTTCCGTTGCGAGGACAGAGAGCTGTGTCGCCGCAGAAGAAGCACACAACGAACGCACTGGCCAGGGCTCGATGATGGTAAAACGCTTCCCAGACGCGAGGCCATGTTCATGGGCATCTTCGGATGGGCTCTGTGGACGCCGTCTCTCGTCAATCTTGATGGCATCGGGACGGCGAAGCTCCGTCGGGCAGCGACTCGACTACTTGATGCTTCTTTGCTGCCTTGTTCTTCCACGTACGGCCATAGATAATGGAAAGCACGGGATCCCGTCCGCTCTCCCCTAGTTAAACCATTAATCGGCGGATTAGTAGTTGGGTCGGTGACGACCAGCGAATACCCGCTGCTGTACGTTTTTTTCTTCTTTTTTTCTCTTTCTTTTCTTCTTTTTTTCGTTGTGATGATTCGTCTGTTTATTGGGTTTCTTTCCTGAAAGCCAGTGTTGGTCGAGAACAGCAAGTAAAAAGCAGTGATACTCCGGAGAGACGATTCGTCCCGGTAGCAGACGCGGTTGGACCACTCGTCGAGGCGTCGGCCAGCGCAGAAGACAACCCTATGGCATCACCGAGTTTGATGCAGACAACACGTGGAAACAAGAAATGTATGAAATGGAGAGAACCCCAATTGGACGAACCGAAAACGTCACCGGCACGCCGCGCCCTGGTATTATGTGTAAAAATGTATCTTTCCTCTCCGCATCTCTTTGTATCTTCTGTATGCTTGCCGCGCCAAAACCGCAAAGTGTAGAAAAGCTGTGCTCAATCTAGGGTATCCATGCCAAGAAAATTGGAGTAGAAAGGGTAGAAAAAGATATAGAAAGAAGAAAGAAAGAAATTCGTCCGTTGCCCGCCTTTGGGATTCCTCAAGATGGGTGCGTTCCTTCGTTGTTGTTGTCATCGTCATCGTTATCGCTGCCGCCTGCTCACAGTCCCTTGCTACCGCCGCCGCCGCCGCCGCCGCCGCTCGAGATGCCCATGTCCGAGTCTGAATCGGAGGACATGTTCTCGTCCGACGTCGCCGTCGTGCTACCGAGGCCGCTTAGACCCAGCCCTGACGCCCTGCTCAGCCGGCCGAGTCTCCTGATGCGCCGCGCATCACTGGACCCGCTGCTTCGGCTGCGGTCGTCCATCGTCTGCTCCAGATAGCGACCGAGCTCCTCGTCGTCGCTCGGCAGGGACTCGATGCTGCTGCTATTCGCATGGCCCAGAGCGCCGCCGAGACCGAGGGAACGGGCCACATCGCGTCCCCGCGCCTGGCCCAGGGAGGCGGTGGTGCCAGCGTTGCCGTTCGTGCCGTTGCCTGTGGCCGCTGCGTTCCGTGCTTCGACGCGGCCGCGCTGCACGAGGCGCTCGACCCGCAGCCGGTTCGAGATGAACTTGAGCGGCGGGAAGGCCGACTGCTGACCCTCGTGCAGCATGCGGGCCAGGCGGTGCGGGGTTGGGTCGGTCAGAATGTGCAGAAAGTCCGAGGGCACCGACTTTGGCCAGATGGTAATGGTGCCGCTGAACGGCTGCAGCCAGAGCTGCGACCAGTCCTGGCCCAGCGGGCGCGGCAAGAGCTCCAGATTGCGCAGCAGCTTGAGCCACTTGCGCAGGTCCTGTTTGAGGTACTCCTCAAACGCCGAGCCCAGGTAGCCACCGCGCCAGCCGCGGCCCTTGCGGTGCGTCACGGGCTGACCGACCGAGCCACGGCTGCTGAAGAAGAAGAGGTTGACGTGCGGGTTGACCTGGCTCACCACGGTGAAGTTGACGTTGAAGTGCAAGTTGAGGGCCTTGATGGGGATGTCGGTGCGCAGGCTGCCGTCCTTCCACTTGTGGCCGAACGAGTACGGCACCAGGCGGCCGCCGGGCGTCTTCATCATGAGGACAACCGGGTTAAGGATGCCCGGCACGGCAGCCGACGCCAGCACGGCCGACCAGATCACGCAGTCGGGCGCCGTCCGGTAGTTGCACAGGATGGTGGGCGAGTGCGGATCGGCCGGAATGCACGTAATATTCAGGATGCGACCCGTGCGCTCAAAGGCCTCGCGGAAGGTCATGGAGCCACGGGTCCACCACGAACACTGCCGCGCCCAGGAGACAGAGTCGAAGCGCGCGCCCGTCTTCCACCACCGTGCAAACCACACCCGGAACGGCTCGCTGCAGGCGTTGATGTTCATCGCCAGAGCAGGCACCAGGAGCTGCCGCAATTCGTTGTTTGTTCGTGTGGCCACCAGCGCTGCCACCAACGCGCCACCGCTGGTACCGGTGATGACGTCGGGCAGCAGGTCCTGGTCCAGCAGAGCTCGGACAACGCCAAAGTGGTAGTATGCAAAGGAGGCCCCGCCTGAAAGGCAGAGGGCCGTCCGGCCGTAGTTGGCATAGAGACGCTTGAACAAGGAGCGCTTCGTGGCTGCGTCGAGCTGGTTGGTCTGGATGAGAAACTGCAGACTCCGTTCGACTGTGAATTGTTAGCATGACAAAACACCACGGGGCGAGAAGAGCGTGGGGCTATGAGGGCGGGCATTTGCGGTAGAACTCACCTTCATCGACAAAGCTTTGGACGAGATTTTTCGTCCCGTAATATGTCCGGCTGTAGAGGTGCCGGTTTTCTACGCCGGCAAAGTTGTTTTTGACGCATGCCTCTACGAGCACCTTGAGGTCGGCGACTGGGTTTCGTTCTTGGCCGCCACTGCCTGGGCCAGGCTGTGCACCGGCATTTGCTGCCGTCTCACCCTGTCTTTCCAGAGCCTCAGCGCGCGTCCGGCATTTTCGGAGCTGGTCGGCCACGCGCCGCACCGTCCGTGAATCATAAAAGGCAAACTCGTTCTCCTCCTTCCAGCGGTCGTTGCCGAGGTAGGCGTCCAGGTCGTTGGCGGCGGCGACCCAGTCGGCGTAGTTGCCAGTGGCCCGCATGTGACGGCGCAGCCTCTCGCGCCGGCCGCGCCAGGTAACGAGTTGCTCATACGCGGAAACATACAGGCGCGTGAGGAGGTAGGCAATGGACAGGCCGATGATCCAGCCAAATACGCCGATCAAGAACGGCCACTTGAGCAGGCCGTACAGGTAGCCCTCACGAGTCTCGTCCTCTGTGCGGAATCCCTGCCCGGCTTTGGCTCGTGCCCGCTTTCCAGCGACGGCCGACGCAACGGCCGCGCGCCGTCTTGTTAGCTGCTGCTGTTGCTGCTGCTGCTGCTGCTGGCGACGCGATTTCTTTGTCTGCGGACTGCCCCGTGTGCTGCCCTTCCAATTTGGCAGGGAGGGGAACCACGAGGACAGGAACATCCGGGGCGTGTCGTTCGTACTTCCGGGGTTAGCACCGCCACCCGCGCCTGACGGACCGCCGCCGCCCGCGCCTCCGCTGCCGCCCGTTTTCCCTTCATCTCCAGTCCGTGCAACCTCCTCGTAGATCGGAGCCCAGTCATTCTTGGCCGTTATGAAGAGAGAGGACGGCGTCACCGGGGGTCGCGCGGATTCCCCGGTTGGGGGCAAGAAGGGCGCGGCTTCGCCATCGAGGCTCACAACGGAGTTTCGCTGGGACAGGCCGATAGATGGGGTTGCGCCCTTCGCGTCCTCTGCGTTCGGTCCCGCCAATGTTGCGACTGGCGACTGCAGGGGGTCGGGGGCCGCGAGGGCCTGGACAAAGGCCTCGAGGTCTTCAGGAGAGAGAAAGTTGGTATCGAAGTCGGGCAGAGACGAAGTATCGTTGATGCTGTCGAGAGGGAATCCGTAGTAGGTCGGGCCGCCGCCGTCGCGGCCCTTGTTCTTTTCTGCCATGAGGGGGGGGGGGGGAGAGGGGAGGGAGACCAAGAACGCGTAGTTTCCGGCGGCTCTGTTGGTGTGCCCCGAGAGAGATGGGACGGGGTTTGTTGTCGAAGGCAAAGGTTCGAGGGCTTGTTCTGTCATAAAGGACGCAGTCCGAGAGCGCAAGTCTGCGAGGGCATGGTTCTGGCGGGGGTTTGAGGGGAGAGGAAGAAGAGGTCGGAGAGCGGGAGGGGGAGATCTGTAGAAAGCCTCGGTTGTTTCGATGTCGTCTTGAGTTGTGCCTTCCGTTCAGTTGCGAGTTTGTGCGGGGATGTCGTTGCCAGAGGCGGAAGGACCGAGCAGTTATGAACAAGGTCGAAGTGGAACCGGAAGGTGCGGTGCTGGGGCGGGAATGACGTCGGGGGGGGGGGAGGAAGGAGCGACAGCGGGAATCGTGGAGGAAAGTGGGTCTCCCGCGAACTGGCCACGGCTAAGAACAACGGCGTTGTAGTTGGGCCCGACAACATCAGCTGACACCGTCACTTAATTTCTGTCATTCGGTGCCTTTCAACAGGTGCCCACAAAGCAGAGCATACACTTATCACGTGACAGCCGAGACGCAGAGGAACATAAGATTGATGGCCTGCATTTTAACAAAGGCGCGAGAAGCAAATACTATAGGAAACTACGCTATGATCTCGATGCGTGGCCTTGAAGATGGGTGCGCGATAAATTTCTATTTTTTTATTGATTTTGGAATCTTACATAATATTGGCCGGTGCACAACTCTCGTCCGTTGTGGAGTGTGTGTCACGTGTGCGGATGTGTTGCCATGTTAGTCGAGCACAGAATGTCGGAATATATCTACCGTTATTTCAGCAAGAATACGTGCAAGTGGTCCACCGTATTTTTGAACTGACAGTTATGAGCCCGGACATTTCCGCATTACGCCTTTGGCGCAATGGTAACAGTGACGGTAGATAAAAAAGGGCATAGTCAGAGGTACCCCGTTCGAATCGCAGTATTGTACTGGACGATCGGGCCCCCTAGGTATTGACTAGGCCTACAGATAAGGTCCAGCTTAGGGTGTTGCCCCGAAGCTGAGGGGGTGTGTCGGAATATATCTACCGTTATTTCAGCAAGAATACGTGCAAGTGGTCCACCGTATTTTTGAACTGACACAGAACGACAGATTGAACAGCTCGGTGCAGATTTTGTCAGTAGAGGGGAGGCGGCAATGGGTAGCATGGCGGACGACGGGGGTGGCATCGAGGGCCGTCCAAAAGATATTGCCTCTCGTAGACCGGATGTCCTTTGCAGGCTTCAGTGTTGTCTGTAGCCTTTTTTTTACTTTTTTCTGAGACGGGCTCGTGGCCGCCATGGTTTGATACAAGAGACGTCACGAAATGGGATGGAAAGACACAATGGTGTAACTGCAAAAGATTGTAGCTTTATTTTGGGGTTCTGGGGAGTTCGATCCTAAAGGGCAAACTTGCACTGTAAATAAGCACTCACCTGGCATCAACTACGACAGTCTATGATTTATGGACCTTTACGACAAAGCCTTGGCATACTTACATGTCTAGCCCCTCAAGATCGCTGGATATGCCGCAACGGCAGGCCGAAACCCGGTCCACCAGAGCCGTCGAGTTGGCATAAGCCCAGATGGCGATGGAGGAGGTCGAGTCACCCGTGCCCGGGTAAACTGTCTGCGCCTCGGAGTCGAACACCGCCCTATCGTTCTCGAAGAGAGCCTCGTCAGTAACACGGTGCAGCTCCCTTAGTTCCGTTTGGACGGGTGGAGCGCGACGAGTGACTTGAACAGTCCAGTCGTCGTCAAGCAACGAATACAGGAGGCGGTCTACCGTGCGTACCCGAGCTGCCACTCCCTGCAGCACCAGATTGATGTCTCCGCGGGGGCCCATTGCGCATCCCCAGCATAGCCTTGGGAACGATACGGCCGGAAACTCGGGGATCAGGCACGTGGCACACTCGCCTTGGATGAAGGGGAGAACCAGGCCTGCGACCATGTGTTCGCAATCGGGAAACGTCAACAAATGGCGGCACGCTGGGCACCGAATGTCACGCGGGGTATTTTCCGCCGCGTACGCCATCCACTCCGTCAAGCACGGATGGCAAAAGAAGTGGCCACACACCTGGACGATGGCGCACGGGGCCTCGCCAAAGTCGTTGGTCGCCTGGGACGGCGGGATCTTGGACTCTTTGTAGGCGTCCAGGCTCTCGTAACCGGCACTTGTGATACCAGCAATGGTGAGCGGCCCCTTGCAGATTGTGCAAATTACTTGGCGGTATCCCTGCGCCTCGGCCCCGAGTCTCTGCACCTCGGGCCAGAAGTTGCCAGTTTCGTCGTTCATGGTGCCGGCGTAGTTGCTGTAGCTGCGGTGGCTGCGGTGGTTGCGGCGGCTGCGGTGGCTGCGGTGGCTGCGGTGGCTGCTGTCCTTGTACCTTTTTGTTATGTAGGGTCTGCCAGCTTGCTGTCGGTGATGGTCGGTGCTGGATGATGAGAAGAATTGTTGGGTTCCAGACCGCGCAAGTGCATCGTTTATATACTACGGGAGAGCTCGGCCTGAACGACCTGGCAGTTCACAACAGCGCGGACAACATGGCGAAGAAAAGAAGAAGCAGGCTGTTTCCCTCTCTACACGACCCTTTACGACAGCTTGCTTCTTGTTCCTCCAGAGTCATCCGCAAAACACAGAGAACAAGCCTTCAACCCTTTGCGCCTGTCCTTCAAGCTTCTTGTTCTTTTGTGAAGAATGGGTTTTTTTTCTTTGTAAATGTTGAGAACAGGTCCATTACCCCAATGTTGACATTTTGCTTCCCTTTTAAACACAGACCTGTCCAAGCACAAAGAAAATGGGATGTTCGCTTGACGCCCAAGCTGGCGTCTTTTGTGCACTTGGACAAAGGCCTTTTACAAACACAAATAACAACCGCTATTTCGTTATGCTCCGCATTTCACTTGTTGCGCTTGGACAGGAGTCGCATGCGAACGACCAAGGACCCGAGGCGAGTTCATCGTCCTGCAACATGAAGACTGTTCAACGAACAAGCCGCCCGTTTACGCCCTGCCATCCTCCTATTCTGCTCCGTGCCTGTCTGTGATATTTAAAGCCATGCCGGTGCTCCTGTTCCCTCCTGTTTTGTTTTCTCCTTCTTCATCTCCATTCCTCACCACCCCCTACTTCCCCATCTACACAACAACATACCCCAGAGACAATCTCGACAATGGCCAGCCCGCTCGTTGAAAACAACTGGATGACAATCCGGCAGTACGCTACCATCAACGGGCCTTATCAGCCGATCCACTGCGCGGGCTGTAACCAGCCTTTGGCCATTGCCGGCATCACGTTTTCTGGGTACGTGGGCGATGGGGACTATGAGGGTGGCCTCACGTTCAAGGAGGGTGGCATCTGGAACCCCGGGGACGAGGACTCGCTCAGCTGGGGCTCGCAGGACCCGATCAGCGGGGGCTCGCACGCCGTCTTGCTCCATTGCTTCCACGTCTACTGCGGCCGGTGCATACAGGGTATAGCTGACAACGAGGAGAGCTGCCCCGAGTGTGATTTGATGCTCCAGCTCGATTGCGGCCACACGGCGGCCGGCATCGTGCTGCCATTTTTCCCAAACGAGTGCCACCGGTGCATCGTGCCGGATGAGGAGCCCGAGCAGCTGCCGCGGCAGTGCAACTTCTGCCGCCTGGACCAGGCCAATGCCATCAAGGAGGTCTTGGACGCCATACACAAAGATACGCTCGAACTCGATCAGAAGTATGAACATGAGGTCGCGGCCGGACTGAAGACCGGGCTAAGCAACGCGAGAATCATTGCCCGCCAGGCCCGAGAGGCGTTCGAGGGGCTGCTACGCGAAATCGAGGTCCGGTCGCTTCCCTTCGGGAGCTGGGTGCTGTCGACCAGCGCCGCGTGGTCGTCCCCGCTGCCGGCGAACGTCGTGGACCGGACGGCTAGCTGCGTCTGCTCCGAAAACGGCGCAGCACTCTCCAATGACCACGCGAACGACGATTAGAGCCCCCCTTCTCCTTTGTCTCTGGGGTGTTTCGTTCTCCTATGGTTCTGCGTCTTCGCTCTTTGTTAAAGCAATTCAAAGGTAAGTGAAACAAAACGGCAACCCCCCCCCCCCCCCCTCCTTGCATTTGATTCTCCCTTCCAATCTTGGTTGGATTTGTTGTCTGGTAAGTTATAAAACAAATAAAAATAAATAAAAAAAAGAGTAAGCCTATTAAGGATTAAGGACCTGCCGAAAGTGAGAAGAATGAGAACACCGAAACGTGAAACGTGAAAAAAAGAAAGCCCATTGGGCTGGGCCGTCTGTCGCCTCCGGTGCACCTGGCTCGATGCGTGGCTTGCCATACGTGCTCAACGAGGCCACCTGAGCCCATGATAGTAGGCGAAATGAGTGACAGCGGCCGATGCGAGAACGTAGGCCATCGTTGGTTCACCTGGGGTGCCAAGCCCTGCACATTCGCTGCTCTGGGGTAGTACAGGGACTGTATTGTGTATCGTGCCTATTACCCTCGAAACCCCTGCTCCGCCATCTTTCATCCCGTGCCGAGTCGTAAAGTCGTTGCCCATCTTTGTTGGGGAGGGGGGTGCTATCGCTTGAAAAAAAAGGAAATAGAATAGGGGAAAATAAACATGAACACCTTCGACAAGAAAAAGACGGGACAAAATCCCACGCATCACCAATGCCTTTTTAAAAAATAAAAAAAATTACAGACACATATTCGATCACCAATCTCGTTGCAATGGCGCGCGCCATGTCACCTAGTTTATACACACAAGAACACGCACCTCGCCGTCCATGACCATCTCGTCGTGCACCCGGCAGACGGCGTGGTCCCAGCCGGCGTCGCAGCTGACCGTTTCAAGCCCCAGTAGGGTGACAACCGAGACAGCGGCCACTTCGTGGCCCAGCCGCGCACACAGGTCGACGAGGAGGGAGTAGCCGGCGCTGCGGACGGGCCCACCGTGGCCGAGCACGAGCTGCGGGATGACACGCTGCGCGCCACGGTCCACCACGTTGATCAGGTATCGCATGGCCGCGTCGGGGGGTGGCTTGGAACAGCAGCTTCCTGGCAAGAGGGAGGAAGAGGAAGAAGGAGAAGAAGAGGAGGTGGAGGCGGAGGCGGAGGCGGAGGTGGAGGCGGAGGAAGCAGAGAAAGTAGAGGGGGAGGAGGCGAAAGAGGCTCTGCCAGGGGACTGCACGCCGACCCACTGGGATGTGTTCTGGGCGTATTGGGCATGCTGCGTAGACTCAGTAGCATTGGGGGAAGGCTCTCTCGACACGCTGCTGAGCTTGGAGTCTTCTGGAGATGATATCAACGCTTCACGTAGAACCTGCGAAAGAGAGAGTTTAGTGATTTCAAAACAGTAAAGGAGACGAGTTCTTCAAGAGAAACAGACGAGGGGAGAAAAAAAGGCACTCACTCTTGGCGAACTATACAAGAGAACCGGCCGCAGCGGTGGCCTGAGCGGAGCAAACGGGACCGCTGGAGTAGGCAATGCCACTGGAAGGGCGGGCTCGTCTGCGGGAGCCGATGGCTGAGCCGAGTTTGGCATCGGGGACGGCGGAGACGCTGTCGTCTGGGGAGTCTTGGAACAGCGTCGTCGAGCGCGTGGCCGAGGCTCTCGTACGGTTGCCGCACTCATTTTGCGGTACCTGTCGCGTGTGCTCTTGTTCCGCGTCAGCCGGTACAGGAGTTGGATGAACAGCAGGGTGAGACTATACACCACGTCAGTCGAGCTTGGTCAGGTTACTGCGGAGGGGGACGAGGGCGTTTCTTTCAACTTACGTCGTCGAGTCGTCGGGCCACACGTGCATGCTCTTGGGCTCTACGCACGAGCTGCGGCCGAACCAGCGCTCCCCCACACCACCGTGTCCCTCCCCGTCTTTCAGAAGCGCGAGCGAACGTGAGATCAACGTCACCTTGAGACTGCGCAGAGCGGCCGGGTCGCAGCTACCGCTCAGGGAGACTGCGTGGGCCGCGTCGGCCAGGTGGCGGCGGCACTCGTCGACGACGCACTTGCCGGCGTCGGCGTCGAGGCCGAGCAGCTCCCTGATGCCCTGCAGCGGGAGCTTGGAGTCTTGAGGTGGGCGGCGGCGAGTTAGCAATAAGCAAACTGTCAGGTGTGTGCTAGGGCGGGGAGAGGGGGCGGGACTCACGAAGCTGAACGTGGGGGAGCAGCTCCTCCACGTTGAATTCGTTCAGGTCAATGCGCGGCGGCGGCGGGCCGTGCGGACATCGGGGCCGCAGCTCGCGGTAGTGCGGGATCGAGGCTTTTAGCGAGACTGGATAGGTACCTGGGGGAACAAACCCTTGGACCTGCCTCTCGGACAGGAAGACGACGTCGCCGCCGCCGTCGTTTTCGTCGCGTGTGTCGTCAGTGTTGCTGCTGGCAGTTGGACGGACGCGCCCGTGACCTTCTTGATCGTCACCGTGGGTGGCAGCCGTGCCTAGTCCTGTTGCGCGAGAGGGAGTGTCAATGGCTGTGTGCAGCTGCTGGCGAGCGGCTTCGCGAGCGGCTTTCTTTTCCTTTGCTCTTCCTTTTTCTTCTTCGGCCGCGGCCCCCCCAGGTCCTTGAACTTGACGTCCTGGCTCCAGGCTCAGCTGCGGCTCCAGCTGCGGCTCCAGCGGCGGCTCCAGCCCCAGCCCCATCGCAAGCTCGAGTTCCAGGTCCACATCGAAATCGAAGCCGAGGCCAGTGGCCAGACTGAAATCGAAGTCGACCCCAAAATCGAGCCCGCTTGGACCCAGGTCGGCAGCACAACAGGGGACGATGCCCCCAGCGTAGCTGCCACCGCCATCACCGGCCGCTTCGCCGCCGCCTGTGCCGTCTTGGCCGCCGTCGACGTCCTCCGGGTCCTTCAGCTGCTCTGGGAGAAGAGTAGTGGTGGTACTAACGTCACAAGAAAAGCTGCAGCTGCTGCCCTGGCCCGCTTGCACGGCCGGAAGCGGGAGTGGAAGCGGAAGCTGGTGCGACGGCAGCGGAAGGGCGAGCGGGAAAGGGAGGGCGGTGGTCGCCTCCTCGTCGTCCCCCCCCCGCCCCTCGTCCTCGCCTCCGTCGAAGCTGCCAAACAGGCTCTCCATGTCGTCAGAGCCAGCGTCGAAAAGGCCGTCCGAGAGGCCCTCCATAGCGACGTCGTCGCCGTCGTCACCGCCACCGCTCCCAAACCCGCCCAACAGGGACGAGGGCGCGGCCGCTTCCAGTCTCCCACTCCCGGGGCCATCGTGCTGGAGCCCGTCGGAGGCGTGCATCTCGGAGGGGGATTGCCAAAAACAGAGAGACATTGAAAAAAGAGAAAGAGAGAGGGGGAGAGAGACAGACAGCGCGCGCGAACGAAGCGAGGACTGCCGTCCCGGACAGAAACTCTCTCTCTATCCTAGCCGGTGCTGCCCTCGAGCGCGCACTCGCATTCTGTCCTCGGCCGCGGGTATCCTGTCCCAATAAAAGGAGGGCGCTGGTGGTGGATGCTCGTCGGCCCAGGGTTCAGTTGTCTAGAAGAGCCCGCGAGGTCTCTCGAGTCTTTTTCTTCTGGGTGTGTTTGCCCACCAACCCATTTTAGGCAGAAAAGAAGCTCCCCAGAAAAGCTCGCGCCTGTGCAGGTTTCTGTCGCACATAGGCCCCACACAGTCCGCACGTGACACCCGCCGCGACGCCGCACCGTATCTATTTACATAGTGCGAGAACCCCTTTTCAGACGGACAAGGCTGAAGGCCAAAAACAACAACCGCCGTCACCGAAGCCTTGTCAAAGCAGCAATAGAATGCCCCCAAACGAGGGCGCAACTAATTGTAGAAGGTGTCCTATTTTCTGTTGCCTCGGCATCTCCATCCCACAGAGCGTTTTTGTGTTTCCAATCTTTGCATGCCTCCCCCCCTTTCTGTGTTTGTTTTCCCGATTTCCCCTTTCCTTGGGCCCTTCCCCCCCCATTGATGATGCGATTCCTTGTTATAAAAGTATATATATAGATATGTGTAGCAACTCCAGCCGAAAAAAAGAAACAAAGAAACAAAGAAATAAAAAAAATAAAAAAAAGCACCGTTCGCTGTGGTTGGAAACCCGGTCGTTGGACCTTCCGTTCCGCGCCTATACAAGTTCTGTTTGTCCCTTTTTTGTTTGCGACCAAGTTTGTTCCAGTGATCCCCTTGACGCATATAAAACAAAAGCAAAGCAAAAAGCAAAACTCTTAACAGTGGTGGCAGTAGATCGAGAGCAAAAAAAAGAGCAAAAAGAGCAAAAAGAGCAAAAACAAAGTATGCAAATAAACAAAGGCAAGGAAGAACGGCAAAATGCAAACAGGTCAATCTGAAGACGGTGCTGGGAGTAGTCAAAGCAAAAAGAGAAACAGGGTGTCGACCGAGGCGGGTATATGGGATTAAAACGCATGACGCAGTAGGAAAAAAGAAAGAAAAAGAGACAGAAAAGTAAAAAGATAGGGAAAAAAGAGAGAGCTTAAAAGAAAAAGGATAGGCTAGATGTGCGAGCAGCCGTGCGCGGAGAGGGAAACGTAATGGGAGAAGGAAAGCGATGGGGGAGAGAGTGGGAAATGGAGAATGGGCAGGGGTTATAAACTGCAAGCAAATCCATGAAAGACCAAGGAAAAAGAAGAAAAAATGGACAAGGCAAGACGCAAATCGCTTTGCTGTGTGTTTTGGGGCTGGGTTCGGATGCAGTCTAATTCAGCCCAAGTAGGACAAGGAGGGTAGTAGGAGAAGAGGAAGAAGAAACAGGAGCAGCAGCCGTCTGTCTCAGGGAGGGAGGAAATAACGACAAAAGAAACGCAAGAGCGCAGCGCAAAGGGGGGCAGGACGACAAAGCGAAAGAGAGGGAGCGGAGGAAAAGGGGGAGGGGGGAGGGGGAGGGGGTGTGGCGTTAACGATGAATACGATGATATAAAAAACAGCAGCCAGTTGCCCGGCGTATGCCAATGTTTCTAAAGCAAATTAGCACCAGGCCCTTCCGTTAACGGCGAGGCGTGGTAATTATAAGCCCAGCAGGAAAGAGAGAACCAGTGAGGAGGGCTGGGTTGGGTTGGGTTGGTGTTCCCGGCAATTAATAAGGAATATGGGATAACAGGAAAACATGCTTCCGGAGCATGCTGTAACATGAAGGAGAGGAGTCGAGGGTGGGTATATGGACAAAAGACAAAACCAAAACAAGATTACAAGAACAAGGCGGTTTGTGGTCAGGGGAGGGGGCGCGGGGGGGGGGGGGGGTGTTGCGAGAAGCGACCAGCAACACGGGTCAGACAAGAACAGCGGGGGGTTATCGCTGATAGCTCTGGTCGGGCAGCTGGTGATGCTGGCTGTGCGGCGATGGTGCATCGGCCGCCCAGCCCGCAGTGTCGTAGGTCCGGGTGTAGGCCGACGGCGCACTCGTCGTCGAGGGGTAGTGGGGCAGCGGCAGCGACGACACCCCGGGGACGGGCTCCGGCGTCGGCGAAGACCCTGTGAGTATGCTCACACTGCCCGGGTTGCTGCCGGGGGTGTCGATGCGCAGAGGCGGCAGCCGCGGGTTGCTTGGCGAGCCTGACAACGGGGAAGGGCTCATGCTGTGGAAGCCAGAGTGTACTCCTCCTCCAGCGTGCGCCAGCGGCGGCGGCAGCGACGATGCCAGCGGAGGTGCGGGTGGCGCCGATGTCGTACTGTACGACGGCGCAAAGTACTCCAGACTCGGACCTGAACCCGTCCTCCGCCGCCGCGCTGGTCGCTCAAGGTCCGAAGCAGCCTCTGAAATGGCCAAGGGATGATGCCCCGGAGGACCAGACGAAGGCGGCGCCGTAGACATTGGCGGGTACAAGGGTGACTGATGCGGCTGGTGAAGCAGACTCGGACGAGGATGGACCTGCTGGTGGTGGTGGTGCTGCTGCTGCAGCTGCTGTTGCTGCTGCTGCTGCTGCTGCTGCTGCTGCTGCTCATGCGACTGCTGTTGTAGCTGCTGCTGCTCGTATGGGTGCTGTACTCCATGCTGAAGGTGCTGCTGCTGCGAAGAATGCTGAGCGCCGCCGGACGCCATCGGGCTGTCCTCGGGTACATACGATCCACCGCCGAACGACGCTACGACCGGGCTCGGCGGCCCCGGATCGACGAAATCGCGCAGACTCGGAGTCTGGGCAATGATCTGCCGCAGGCGGTTCCTTTCGCTGCGGTAAAAGTCACGCTGCGTCTCCAGATCCTGGGCCCTCTTCTGCAGCTCCCGGTTGTGCGTCTCGAGCCGCTGCACGCCCATCTGAACCTCGCGGTCCTTTTCCTTCTTCCTCGCGCGAAACCGTGCTGAAGCGCCGGCATTCCGCAGCCGTTTTTCGTCGGCCTGCTTCGACGCCTGGTGGATGTCCACGGGTACATGGATCTCCTCGCCGACGGACGGCGTGATTGTAATGAACTGTTGACCCTCCGAGAGGGACAGCGACCGACCCCCACCGCCCATGCCGCCGGCACCGGGCATTCCGGAATTTTGCCAAGAGGACTCATTGCTGTTGCTGCTGCCGCTGCCGCCGAGATTGCTTGCTGATGGCATCCTGCTGGGCTGCGCGCCGCCGTATCCAAACCCCCCTTGCTGGTGCCGCTGACCACTGGGGAATGGATATCTTGATTGATTCGAGCCCTGTTGCTGCTGCTGCTGCTGCTGGTCCCGGCTGATGGGTGCTGGAGGGAGAGACGATTGTGCCTCGAGTGCAGGGGTGTGGGATCGGCTGCCTTCGCCATGGCTGTGGCTGGCTCCCGGCCCAGTATTGTCGCTAGAATAGTACGGCCGGGAAAAGGAGCTTGGCGGTGTCCCAGACGTCTCGTTGCCCTGCGTATGGGCCGGCACGCTGGTCGCCATACCGCCTCCTAAGGACGCATGTGGTGGCAAGTATGGCCCCGATCCTATGCTGGGAGCACTCATGCTTTGATGAAGCAGGGCAGGGGGAATCGGCGGGACTGGGGGCACCTCTGTACCGAGATTGCCCCCCCTCATGAACGAGGGCGGCTGACTCGACGGTGCACCCAGTGCTGCCGGCGCCCCTCTTCCAAGGCTGGACCGGCGTGGCGACTTTGGGGTCAGGATACGCCGATGCCCTCCAAACGAAGAATGTGAGTGCCTGAGAAGAGGAGAGGATTCGTGGTCTGAGCCAGTGCTATCGGCAAGCGGAACGAACCCTATCGACGGGCTTCTGCTAGCAGGTGCGGCCATGACCGATGACGGTCCCCTGTCTGCCGATGCCGGGGGGTCGTATCCAGAATAAGCAGGCGGACGCCCCGAGCCCCCCATCTGGGCACTCCGCTGCGCATGCCCTTGTCCCCGATCGTGGCTGCCTGCCATTCCTGTAACCGACCCAATCTGGGGACTGCTGGCGGTGCCCGGCCTTGTCCTCGGCAGTGGGCGAGACTCGATGGGGTCCATGTGCGTATTTCCTCGTGGTGGTACTGCCATCGGTCCTGAATGTGTAGACTGTGAATCTGAAGGGTTTAGAATGTTTCGAACACCCAAGAGCCTAGGAGGAGGAGGCGGTGGTGGCGGTGGAGGCTGGGCCGCTCTGTCGTCGGTGCCGACAGCCAATACGCCCGCCGCCTCCGCCGCCGCCGCTGCCAATGCCGCCACCGCCTCCCTTGTCGCTGGTGGCAGGCCTCTTTCCGGTGCCATGACGCTGTCTGCTATCGCATGGGGGGCCGGATTGTTTCCGAAGGTACCGGGTCTCCCAGGGCTGTTGCTATTACTCCTGGCAGGGTCCCTGTTATGCTCTGGCCCGCCAGTGTCGTCGCCGCGCACTCTGCGGCCGCCGCCCGTATTGCCCTGGTCGGCAGAAAGCATGTCGTGCTGCTCATCGCGGAAGAAAAGGGGCCGTGCTTCTCTGGTTTGCTGGGAAGGAGAAGGCGAGGGCGGGGCGGTGCCTGGCACATGAGGGCCTATCGTGTCTCTTGATGAGCTCGGTGCGGCCGAGGCAGCGGGGGCGGTGGAGGACGAGAAGTGATGCGAAGCAGGGCGAGGCGCAGACGCCCGCTGGGACATCGAGAGCGGCTGGTGCTCTTCTCGTAGTCCCTGGTCATGAAGAGCGTGACATGAACTGCCTCCGGCTGCCACACCTCCAAGCAATGTCTTGACTGGGCTGGCGGTTGCTGCTGCCAGCACGGACTCGGGGGCCTCTGTATTGGTGGCAGCAAAGAGGGCGGCGGTTGTGGCGGCGACGAGAGCCTCGCGAACTGATGCTGCTGCTGGTCGTCCAGAAAGCTGAATGCTGGACCGAAACGGCTCTGGCCGCGCCTGCCGCAGCAGCTTTGTTGTCGTCGTCGTCGTCGTTGTTGTTGTTGTCGAGGTAGCCACCGTGCCTGTGTCTCCGGTCTCCGGCCAGCGCATCAAAGAACCTGCTCTTGCCGTTGAAGACCCGCCGTTGCGAGACGCGGGCGCACCGACTCTCGGGGGAGAAGCTATCCCGCGTCGGCGACTCTCGTTGGAAGCCCAGGGAACCGTGTAGACCGCCAGGGCGAAATCCGGTGGGCGTCTCCAGCAAGCACCCACAACCTGTCAGATGGTGCGATGCTCAATACGTGCTGCGGCCGCCCTGGAAGAGGGAGGGTACGCCAAAGACAATAGCGGTTTTGGGGGGGAGGGGGAGGGGGGAGGGTCGCGGGTGCCTCTGGTCCAAGTCAACAGTTGCTATCTTCGCTTCGTTATGCTAGCAGCAGCTCCCAGCTCGAGGTTGTGAAAGACTAGGGAGCATGGGAAAGATTCCGGCGAGGTCAGAATACAGCCTTGCCTTGTGCTCTTATGGCAATAGAGAGCAAGCTGTGCGGTTGGCGTGGCGCTGCTGTGGACACATCTAGGGGGTCGTGTGGCTTCAAGAGCAAAAAAGAAGCAAGCACGCGAAACTAGGAAGAGAAATGCGGATTCAAACACAGGCTGGCGCGAGATGGTGGCGAGATAAAGAGAAGGGGGGGGTGGCCCTCTGGGGATGGAGTGCACGACGCCGGAGACAAAACCGATGTCAACGTAGTAGGTGGGTATGTCTGCGACGACGAAAGGTCGTGCTTCTGGGAGGACTGAAAGTCGATGACTTGGAAGGGGTGACGAAAGGAGGTACGAATACGAAAGAGAGAAAGGGCAGATGGAGATAAAGAAATTTGAGAGAAGGTGAAAAGAGTGAAATATGGAGAAGCTGAGCTCTGAGGCACAAGGGGGGGGTTTTTTCACTTGGTAACAAGAGAGCCGGGGAAGGGAAGGGGGGGAGGGAAGGGGGGGGGGGGGGGGTGTATCGATATAAACCACCTATGGAGTAGTTGGGAGCAAGCAGGCAGACACACAATAACCATCCCAAGGTCTTTTGTTTCTGAATCGGTCTGCAGAGCGCTTTCCGTATAAGCGATCAGAGTGTGGGTGGGGGATACACGCATGCCAGCTTTGTATCTTATTTGCTGCCAGTGGCTACTGTCTGCGTTACTGTGCCGCGGGTCTCTCGTGCTTGGCTGGCGAGCTTGCGTGGTGTTGTCGTTGGGGGGTGGAATGAGATGGACAACGGCCAGCCACTCATCGTGCTCAAGTGAAGCCTTACACAGTGACTGGCTCTGGAGGCATCAAGCAGACTCGGTGCGCTAGGGCAACAGTGGCCATCTGAAAGAGGGATGGATCTCAATACGGAGTCGAACATGGAGAGGGGGGAGGGATCACGGAGAGGAGCTGAGGCACCCCTCCTCCTTCTCACGAGAGAAAACAAGAGAAGGCACCTTGTCCTGGTTTCCACGCTCTTGGTAGGTGGTAATCAAAAATAATAACGGAATAAATAAAAGAACGCCAAACCCAGAAGAAGAAAAAAGACCAGGGAAAGAAATAAAATAAAGATGACCAACAAGGGGGGGGGGGGGGGTGGGGGTGCCAGTGCTATGGATCTGCCTTGTCCCCTTCTGGCCTGGGAGAAGGTCGGACGCTTTTCATGCCCTCCTGGCTGGTCCTTGTCTGATCTTGGCCCTCTTCCTCCAGAGTTAGTGGCCGTTCATATCGTGCACGACAGGGAGCCTACTTTGCGCTTGGTATGGAGAGAGGTCTAAGGGGTGAGAGGAGGAAAGCTGGAGAGATGGAAAGATGCTGGTGTCGTGCTAGTTTTGGCTATTGAATATGCTCGGGGCAAGGGTTGGCCCCTCTCCTCGTCACGTAGTAAAGGAGAAAGATACGGGTACAGCAGACGGCGTCGGGACAGACTTGGACGAGGCTCCTGAGTGTTGGCCTTTCCAGTTGCAGAGTGTCGTGAGTGCCCCCCCCCCCCCATCAGAGCTCGCCCGGCGATCACGCACCGAGACCCAGACTTTGTGCGTCAAAGCAAAGAAGAAGGAAAGAAAAGAAAGGGGGAGCATAGCTTCTCCGGCCAGCTCCTGCTGCACGCGCAGTTGCATTTTCTTGTCGCCCAAAAAGAAAAGGAAGAAGAAGAAAACCTGGTCGTCACTTTGGCTTATCGACGGCCGGCCGCTGCCGCCTGCAAAGTACGGAGTATTCAGTAGAGCGAAAGCAGTCCGCGGTCAGACACCCCATCTTGATAAGTCGCATTCCTGCAAAAAAGAAAAAGAGAGAAGAAGAAGAAGAAAAGGACGAGCTGGGTATGTGGGGGAGAGCTCTGTGCTTTCAATGATTAGCAACGGGAGGGAACATGCCTTGGTGCAGAAAAACAAGGTATGGAGTAGATGGACGGCGTACGGAGTACTTGTAGCGTGTGTAAGTGAAAGAGATGGCAAATGAGTGCAACAGGGGGGGGAGGGGGCTGCTGTCACAAGGCGAGGGCGTGTTCCCACTTCGTCACGTCTATGCCGTTCCGAGCAGGGCTGTGGTGCTAAGGGCCCATCCCATGGCCTGGCGAGACTTTGCTTTGTATTAGGACGCACATTATTCTTTTCTTTCGGTCTGGTGTGGTTGGCTAGTAATACGCCATTTGTGTTATTGTTACCATCTCGGGTGGCCGGGAGTCCCATTCCTAAACTCGGTGTTGACTATTGAGATGACTCGTCGTGCTGGGCTGCCCGCCCAGGAGGAGACTGCGTTGTTCTGGTATCTGGTATCTGGCATCTTACTTTCCTCACTTGTTTGACTTCCCTCTGGCTTTTGCCCTGCTGTCTGTTCCTCTTCTTCTCAAGACCTCCCATCCAATACGCATCCGCGCCTGGACCAGCCTCCTCGGGGAGAGGGGGGGGGGGGGGGGGGGCAAAGAAATGGCAAAAGACAGGGGAGGCTGTGCCTACAACTAAGATACGATGCACCCAGACGCTCCCACCCTATTGTGCAAAAGAGTACAGCTTCTCCGTTGTGCGTCGTAGTTGTGAAAACATACGCCATCGTCGTATTGCAGAGGCCTGTCCGGAATTTTTCTTTTTTTGTGACGAGCCTAACGGGCAAATAGGGGGAAAACTGGCGCCGGTCAGGCCCTGGTCTGTCTCTAGCGTTATATTTTTTTTGTTGCCTACACACCACCGCTGCTCCTTCGGTTGCTCGGAGGAGGGCATGCTAGAACTGGTAGAGTTTCGTCGTTTTGCGTGGTTTTGCTCTTGGGCCTGGAGAGAAAGAAACAAAAGGACGAGAGGCGAGAGAGGCGAGAGAGGCGGGAGAGGCGGGAGAGGCGACCACCGTTCTGTTCTGTTCCCGTCTCTGTGGAAAAGGGGAAGGTCGTACTCGTTATCCGGCTTCTGTTGTATCCTGTATCTTGCAAAGACGGAAGGGAACAAGCACCATCATTTGTTCCGTCTGGACGATGAGCCCCTCCTCACCCACCCTTTTTCTTCTTCTTTTTTCTTTTTTTCTTCCCCCCCCCCCCCCCCCCCCCCCTTCCCCCTCAGCAGAGTTTGCAGACGTCGTCCTGTCCTCCTGACCACAACTCGAAGGACCAGTCGGGCCCAACATTAAGCCACAAGACGAGGACATCTGCCCAGTTTGGTCTTAGGGAGGAAAAAGGATCTGGACTCAACATTGTGATGGGCGGAACGGCTGTGGCGTGCTGGCACTTTGGTGTGTGTCCTCTCTTCGGTGTAGTGCGAACTAGCGTCTGCAGTAATATGAAGAGAAGTGGCTGCGTGATGCTGGCGAGTCCATTGCTTGGCGGACGTGCGCGGGAGCAGCGGTAAGGCCAAGCGGTGACGGCGTCGAGGAAAGCAGCCCCGTTTCTTCTGCACGTGGTTTCTTTTCAATCTTTACAAGCCGGGCCTTTGAGAGACGGTGAAAGGGATGGGGGGGAGGGTCCTCGGCCAACAGACCACCAGACGATCCGGTCAAACAAACCTGCAGCGACAGGGGACAGGGGACAGGGGGGGTTATGACTTATGAGTACGGAGTTGCATGATGAAGAAAATACAGAGCAGGATAGACAAACGTGAGGACGCGGGAGCCTGCTCCGTATTCCGTATTGCGTCTCCCAACGACAACGTCCTACGGGTCTCCAAAGGGGGGAGCCCATCTGTTCAAGCCACTGCGCCAAGTATCACGTATCCCATGGTGGAATACCTCATATGCCCGTAATGCCCGTAATGCCCGTGCCTCGTACTTGTGCACTGCGCTTCGAGAGTGGATGCGAGGGTGCTGAAGATGCGAGTTCATTTTGTTCTGCCGCGTGCGGGTGTGATGCAAAGTTCGCAGTAGCACCCCCTTCCCCCCCCCCCCCTGGATGGAC
Source organism: Ophiostoma pallidulum (assembly GCA_019925425.1). NCBI lineage: Eukaryota > Fungi > Ascomycota > Sordariomycetes > Ophiostomatales > Ophiostomataceae > Ophiostoma > Ophiostoma pallidulum. The sequence goes on from JADHKO010000133.1 coordinate 80,773, forward strand.
AGACAGAAAAACAAGGAGCAAATCTCCACATGTCCTCCACCCCGTAGATTTCTTTTGGGGACCGCATTCTCGCCCAATGATACCCGGGGCTTGTAATTGTCTACCTTAGCTTCCTTCTCCTGCACAAGACCGCCCAGCCAAACGACGGTGGATACTTGGACAAGCGGGACACGGCAAACAGGGAGCGCGACTGAGGGGGCGGGCCTGTCCATCACGGTTCCGGGGAAGGGACCGAGGCGCTAGGAACAAGGATGGGGGCATGCGAAGAGGTGTACGGAGTACTTTCGAGAGCGGGTCAGCCGGTCACTGCGTGGTCTCGCGGGCAAGACGAGGAAAATAATAGCTCATGCCCTGTGCTCCGTACGGAGTGCATACGTCGTACGCACCCTTGTGCCTGACGCTTTGCAGATGGTCCCTTCATGGCAACATGGGCTGTACGGAGTATTGCAGAGCAAGCAGTAATACGGGGTACGGAGTGCTCGTAAGATGCCCGTATCCTGATCGTAAAATTCCGTGCCCTGTGCGTGATTGCATGCACCATCTGGCCAATGGTTGCCGGCAGTCAAGGGCAGCGCTTCTGCAAGGAGCGTGTTGCGTGTGCTGCGTGTGTTCGTCGTATCCCGTCGTTGCTGGTTGCTCACGACGAGGGGTGCGGGATCTGCGAAGCTCGGATGGACGACTCTGGGGCACAAGGGGGAGGCACACAATAGCAGGCAGCACCACAGCGACACCCGCGCGTCTTTGGCTCTTGTTGCCTTTGTGCGCCGCCGCTTTGGCAGGACGGCAGGACGGCAGTTTTGGTCGCGGGGTACGGGGTGGACGACACAAGGCGGATGCTGCCGATTGGCCTCGCCCTGGTGATGTCGTCTGGTCGTCCAGTCGTCCAGCATGAGGGTCGACCATGTGTGGCTTGCATGTTTCCTCGGTTCCATGGCCTCCCTTTCGGCCAGACCTGTCATGGTCGTTCTCGGAACGAAAGTCTTGCTCCCTGCGCCAACCGTTTCGGCTTGGCCGTCCGTCTTTTTGATTCCATGGCGGCTTCTCGCGTCCGTCGTACAAACAACGAATACTCCGTATATCTTGCTCTCTTGTCAGCCCTTTTCGTCGTCTTTCTCGCCACGGCCTCCACAGAGTCCGGAACTGACGTGTCACATACAACACTCCGGGCACCGTGCTGCTGGTTCTTTAGTAGGGGTCTTTTAGGGTTTTCCGTCCTCGGGGCGATGCTCCTTCAGAGACGGTGGCGTGCTGGCACACAACCCGTTCTGCCGCCATCCTTGTCCAAGCTCGTCAGGCGATACTGGGCTCGGCGTGGAAATATGTAAGATACGTCGTAGCCATTACCAGGGTCCGGCTCTGGCGACGCTGTTGACTGAAGCTAGTTGCGCGTACGTCGTAGGCGTTTCCGGCTGATGTGACCCAAGATACATGCCTGGCTCCGGCACAAAGCTCACCACCCCCCGTCGTGTGTGGCACCAGGGACCACATAGCCACAAGCAGGCGCGGGCAGGGTGGCCTGGCCCGGCCGCCACGGGGGACCATGTGTTATCTCTCCTACTTGCGAGATACGAGCACACGCACCCAGGACAGCCGCAGCGATGCCTTTGGCCAGACGCCAGGGAGCTCCCGCCTTCCGCGGGGCCAGGCCGGCGCACCAACGCCCGGAGCACACGCAAGCCGTGACGAGAGAGGATTGGCGCAGGAGTCGTCGTTGACCGACTCCGTAGTTAAACAGGCGTTGCTGTGCCGGCGGCATGCTTTGAGAGGGACAGGGAACACAGAACAGAGAACAGCCAAAGGGCGTAGTCGGTGAGTGGCGTCGCGCCAAGTCAGAGGAAATGCAGCCGGCCGCGTGCTGGAGGGCGGAAAAGGGGGAGGGCTGTGGCCTGGGCAGGGCTCTTCACCGCAACGCGAGAGACGACAGTACTCGTACTCCGTACGAGTATTCCGTAGGCCACGGGAGGGAAGGATTCATCACACACCCCCCTGCTTGCTCATCCAAAAGGCAGAATCCCATATTGCTGCTCCGCCCTCGTACGAGAAGGCGCGCAGGGCCGGGGAAGCACACCCCTGCCCCCTGTGCACCTTCCCAAAAACGCCAGACAGAAAGGAGCTGGTGCGATAACAAAGGGAAAACGGACGACGCGCGCGCGCCGGAAAACTGGCAGAGCAGGGCAGGTACGATGCTCTGTGGCCTGGCCGTGCCTTGGCCTGGGGAAGGAGGTGTTGTGTTACGACAACGGCAGCGACGACGGGGAGGACGGGACGCACAGGACCTTGCTTTGTCTTGCTCTGCTGCGGGAGCACCGTCTTACCTCCTCGTAGGGAAGGGAAGGAGCGAGCCAGACCCGTTGTTGGGGGTCCACACGAGAATTTCGGGTAGACGGACAGCTTGTCACATGCTGCGGTGCTTGATTGTTACTGATCGTGGTTGACACGACGGGATTTGCTGCAGGAAAGAGCAACCTGTCCGGCAGGCGCGATGGATGCTCTGGGAGAGCAGCAAATGTGGGGGGGGGGGGGGGGACAAAAAGGAACGACCGCCGTTGAAATACCGTTTCTAGACTCTTTGCCCGCCCTGGCTGCCCAATGCTACAAGCAACACGTCGTATGAACAAGCGTTGGGTCCAGTGGGTCGGAGGAGCCAGTTCATTTCTCGCTCTCTCTCTCTCTCTCTCACGTCACCGCCTCCAATACGCAGTGTTGGCCGCCTGGCCGCGCGAAGCCGTCAGGCGTGCCCAAAGCGTCCGTCGTGCTTGCCCGTTTTTGCCTATTTCGCGCTCATCACGAACACGTTCGGTCCTTCCTCTTCCTGCGCCAGATTGCCCGCAGCACACCCTCTGGCGCTTCATCTCAAAAGAGCAGGAGCTGCGCAGCATTTTGGGCGCCAACGGCTCCTTCTCGCTGCGGCCAAGCTGCTTGCGGATTAGGGCTGCCTGCAAAGGTGCTTGCATCACCCAGCCAGGATCCCCCGGTGTGGTAGCAGCTGAGTTTTTACTCCGTAGTTTGCCCAGAACGCCGTCTCCCGCCCACCCAAACTGTTCATCCAACATCGAAACCGGCAAAGTCGCTCCGGCATGTGTGCGTGCAGAGAACGGCGGGAGACCGAACGCCGACCACGGCTGTCGCAAAAAGCAAAGACAAACGAGAACATGACAGAGGCCAGAGGACAGGGGTCCGATGCGGACACACCGAACTCGGGCGTCTGCGCATCCAGCGATGATCACCGTCGACGCAAGGACAAGGACGCAGGATTCTGGCAGGGCATACATAGTATGGACATGCGCATGCATCGGCCTCTTTACGGAGCAAGAGACATGCACGCAAACGGCCGCCCCGGACCACGACAGGCGCGGTGTGGTGGACAGACACCTCCAGCGCAGCAGACCGGGGGACGATCACCACGCACCGCTCTCTTGCGTCCTCCTCTGTCTGTCTGCGACGCGGTCGTCTTGGACGCTCGGTCCCATGCGCTCTAGACCGCCCTCTGTCCGTGCAGGCGAAGTGCAGTCTACACCGCGCTCACCGTCTCATGCCGGGCAGAGATTTTCGTCTGTCGCGCGAAGCCGACTGCGGCCTTTTTTCTCTTTTTCTCTTTTCTCTTTTCTCTTTTCTCTTTTCTCTTTTCTCTTTTCTCTTTTCTCTTTTCTCTTTTCTCTTTTCTCTTTTCTCTTTTCCCTCCTTTTTCCTCTTTTCTTTCCGTCAATAAAAAACGAGACGCCGGTCCGTCTTCAAGGGCCTGCTGAAGTGGCGCATTGGGGCCCAACGCGGCGTCTCGTGCGTCTCCCGCGCGTCTCGTCTCGTCTCGCCAGCCAGTTCCCCCCTGTCGCTCCCCGATGTGCATTGCTCACCGTTCTTTTTGGCCTGATTCGCAGTCTCCATCACAACCCAAAACGGACCGTGCAGCTGCGGAAGGGGACGCATGCCCGCCTGCACTTTTTAAGGCGCGGGGTGGAGCATCTTGCAGCGCATCCTCCTCCTCTCCGTTCGCTACGTTGCACATACATATGCAGCAGACAGCATATGCAGCATATGCAGGCCGCACCCCCCAACTCCCCACCCAGGCCCCGGGCCAGGCGAACCGGGTCGTCGTTTTGCAGAAATGGTGGAGCGCCGGCCCAAGATCCTTTGGCTTGCAGAGCCAGGGGTACTTGCGTCTCGGTCGAGACGTGGGCTCGGCCCAGGTATCCTCATGACAGCCAAAGGCCTCCATCTCTCCACACGCGTGTGCGTCGTCCATACATGTCCAAGCATGCACTTGCATACGACCCACACACACTCTCTCACATCCAGCGATGCATGGCGGAGATGGTAAAGCTCTCATGCTTCAAAACACCTGCGGCCATATCTGTGGCCGCGTTTCTTTCGGCCCCCCCCCCCCCCCCCCCCCCCCCCCCCCCCCGTTTTTGACCACACCATCGGATGCGTGGCGCTTGCGTCTGGTCTGCTGCAGGTCGCCGAGCGGCAAGCAGCGCCTTAGCGCGACGATTTGCGTGGCGGCATTGGGTTCTTCAATCTGATTCACCGCTAATGTGGCCCATGTAAGGCATCAACACCAGAGTCTGTGGACAGGTCGGACATCGACACGGTGAGAGACTCTGCCGCCATGGAGCGGAAAACTCTTCAAGGCATTTGTGCCAACTGTGCTCCTGGCATGCTGCTGTTATGTGCTCGGCGGGCATCGGCCAAAACCGAACTTCGAATGGCGATAGCGGCGGTCGACGGGGCTGCCAGCGCACACATGCAGCTGGTCTGGGATGCCGTCTGCACCAGACAACCCTCCCGCGTGTTGCCATCTTACGAGCACAAGCAAGATGCAACCCGTCCGGCAGACCATTGAGCGCAACCCAACGGCGAGCACAAAACAACAAGCCGGCAGAACGCCAGAAGCAAATCGGAAGGTGACTCTCCTGTCTGTGATGAAATGAAATTCTGCAATTTCGATTTTTTTGGTCGTGGTATTTCAATCTCCGCGGCACACTGCTAGGAGGCTCCACCATGGCCTGGCCGTGTGGTCGTGGCCTGGCCAGCCATGTGTCGTTTACGCGGTGGTGACTGGTGGTAGCAGCAGGACCGTTGCTTGCTGCAGTGCTGTATTGTTGTTTGTTGCGTTGTTCTCGAGGGTTTTCTACTTTTTCTTCTTTTTCTTCTTTTTCTTCTTTTTCTTCTTTTTCTTCTTTTTTTTCTTTTTTTTCTTTTTTTTCTTTTTTTTCTTTTTTTTCTTTTTTTTCTTTTTTTTCTTTTTTTTCTTTTTTTTCTTTTTTTTCTTTTTTTTCTTTTTTTTC
>JADHKO010000134.1:0-61709 GCA_019925425.1 Ophiostoma pallidulum
TGGGGGGTTGCATCTGGGGGGGGGTAGCTTTTTGTGGTGGGTTTGTTTTTGGGCGCCCCCCCCCCCCCCCCCCTTCCACTTCCCCCGGCACGCTCTTTTCTTTCTGCTGTCTTCTGCTCATAAAGCTGTACAAAGCGTTCCAAGAAATACACCACATGTCCCTTTACCGCTGGAAACGAAGCAACGCCTCCCCCACCCCCTTTGCCCCTTTTTTTTTTCTTAGCTTGCTTGCTCGAGCAAAACTCCGGTGGACGAAACCGATCGACGCCTTGTCTTGCCTTTTTCTAAATCCTTGTGTGAACTGAAACAGAAGACACTTGGGAAAGGGGGGGGGGGCGACATCGTAGTGGTTCTGAACATCCCCAAACGAAACACAAATCGCCAATCCCTGCTTCGGGGGAGAAGGGGGAGCGGCCAAGAAGCGAGCATATGCAAAGTCAATACGGACAAGTGCCGTCGCCACGACCCGAGGCCTCCGAGCTGGCTGGTTCGCAGAGCTCGCTGCATAGCGTGGCTTGCGTCAAATCAGTTGCGTTCCGTTTTCTGTGATGTGCGTGATGTGCGTGATGCGTGATGGGCGTGAAGGGGGGATGATGGCCTGTTTGTTTGGCCCGCCGCATCGGTTTGTGATTTGGTTTGTGCTGTCTTCGTATTCTTGGGCAAACAGAGCACAGGCAAAAACTTGCAAAAAAGGTTTCAGGCATTCCAGCTTTGTCTGTCTCATCATGTCTCGACAATCTCTGACTGGCTAGGGCCAACAGTTGGTTCTTTTTTCTCTTTATTTTTTTTGGTGATTTTGCACAAAATAGAGCGAGTGGGAGGCCAAGGATTGCCTCGCCTCTCCCACCCATAAAAGAAGTAGAAGAAGAGAAGTTGTGAAAGGGAGAAGGAGAGAGAGACAGAGAGAGAGAGAGAAACGACAACAGCATAAGAACTGGTTTGAACAAAAAACGAACCACCCCGCGTGCCAGACGTGCAAAAATAAAAGTCGTGAACAAAAGGAAAAGAAAAAGAAGAATGAAACTCAGCCCCATCGCGAGCCGATCTGATCCGAGGCTCGCGGCATGGGTACAAAAAAAGTAGCAGGAAAAGAAAGAAAAGAAGAAAAGTGCCAGCTTTGCGAAGGAGATATACAAAGAAGAAGAAGAAAATAAACAAAAAAGAAGAAAAGGAAGAAAAAGGCAACAAGAGAGTTCCAAAAGGGGGGACTTGCCCACGTGTCGAAAAGTCGCGCCAGCTCCTTTCTTTTCTGAGAGGAGAGACAAGAAAGGTAAGGAGTGAAGGAAACATGGGAAGCATAGAATAAAAAACCAACCACAATGCACAATCCGCAACAGTTGCGTCGCTACACCGCCTCGAGGATGACCCGCTCGCTCTTGCGGTTCTGGGCAAGCTGCGGTATGTGCAGGCTGCCGCCTCCGCCGTTGGCAGCCGACCGCGGCGCAAGGTGGTTCATTCGAGGCTGTTGTTGTTGGTACGATCGCAGCTTCGTGGTGGTGGTATAGTTGGCATTGGCGTTGGCATTGGCGTTGGCATTGGCATCGGCATTGGCATCCGCATCGGCGTCGGGAGCAACGACCAACGTCGGCGTCGCCGACTTGGTCTCCTGCAGACGCGCGTTGCGGCTCAGTTTGAGCGTGGCTGACCGCGAGGGTGTCACCACAGATCCTCCTCCTGCTGCTGCTCCTGCTCCTACTCCTGATGTTGCTGATGCGGTACGGTGACTGATGGTGTTCGACCGCAAGGGCCCCAAGAGCTGCCGCTGCTGCCGGGAGACGCTGATCTGGCGCGCAATGGAAATCTCCACGGCGGACTTGAAGGCCACGTCCGGCTCGTCGACGTCCAGCTCGGCCGACGTGGCCGACGACGGCGAGGCCACCATGTGTACAGCCGAGCCGCCGCCAGTCGTCGCCATCTGTCCCCCCCGCATCAGTCGGCTCGTGGCACTGCCGCTGCTGTCGCTGCTGCTGCTGTTGCTGCCCGCACTCGGCGGCGTGATCATCTGCCACTGGGGCTCCTGTATCACGGGCTTGAAGGACTGCAGCTGCTGCGTCTGCTCTTTCCACGTCTGCCGGTTTTCCTCGGCGAACTCCACCTCGGTGGGCGATTCGAGGATCAGACCCGCGTGTGTCGGGTCGAAATTGACCAGCGGCCTTGCCGGTTTAGCAGGACCCGACGACACAGGCGCAGGTGCCTGTCCAGGAGGTGCCTGCGGGGACACGGTGTGCGCTGCCTTTGCACCCCCCACTCGCCGGGATGAGCTGTAGGGGTTTTCACGGAGCGGGTTTAGGTACCGCTGGGACTGGAGCAAAGCAGGCTGCGTCGTGGCCGACGACGACGGCGACGGCTGGGCGAAACGAAACCCGGGACGGGCAGGCGACTTTGAGGCAACCGGTAGTGTGTTCGACCGGAGCAGGGGCGACCGAGGGACGGCAACGGTGTCCGCAGCATCGACGGCGCGTGGTGACTTGGAGGGGTAGAGGGAGAACGCGGGCGATTTTGGCACATGTGGCGACGTAGCCCTGCGCTGCAGTCCGCCGGCGGCACCAAGACCGTTGGTGCTCATGAGCGCGCCTCCGACAGCAGGAGCTGCGCGGTCGCCCTCTAGACTGTCCTGGTGGATGCGGTCGTTGATGGTCTTGAGCCGATCGAGCGTCGCCTGGCGCCGGGCCAGCAGGGACGAGGCAGGCTGCCAGGACGGGCCGCTGCCCAGGAGACCACCGAACATGACGCTGTAGCGCTCCATACGGGCCTCGGGGATCTCGACATCCAGGTACGGACTGGCGCCGATCATTGGGGGGGGCACGAGGCCGCCGCCGACAGGAACCGTCCTTGTAGCGTGCCAATTGTTTGTCGAGTTGCTGTCAAAGGCCGCGGGCAGCGGGTCGGGCAACCCAGGCCGCTTGCTGCGAATCGCTGGTTCGGATGCTTTGGACCGCAAAAAGGGCCGGCGGCTCTCCTTGCTTCCTGGGGTTGGGAGGGGCGGCGGCACTGGTGATAGCACCGTGGTGCTGGGCGAGGTGATGTCGGCCCAGATGTTCGTCGTCGTCGCGGGCTCGGGCTCGATCTGAATGATGATCGGCTGGTGCTTGCGATTGACGCTGCGTGCGGTTGGTGGCTGATCCACAGGCGCCGATGGCGGGACGGCCGAGGTCATCACAATCGAAGAGGCATCGCCGGCCTCGAGAGAATTGGCCGACGAGGACGACGGCAGAGTGGACTTGACGTGGTCGTTGTGCCGCTTGCTGCCAAAGATGCCAAACAGCTTCCGCCTGGTCGTCTTGGAGCGTTGGATGGGCATTCCGGCTGCCGTGCTTGGTGCTGTGTTGGCAGTGCTTGCGCCAATGGCTCCGGAAGACGGCTCGGACGAAGACGCGTTGGTGTCGTGGGCCTGGGACTGCCATGGACTGTATGTGGCTGGCTCTGGATCCTCCAGGCGGTCAATCTGCAGACGCTGTTGCCGGCGGAAGGACAATGGCTCAGGCGTCGGTGAGTGGATAGGACTGCCCAGTGCCATGCCAATCTGGATCACACCGGATCGCTCGACGACTTCTGGCGTTGCCATACGACCCGGCATCAGGGGCGGAGGTGGCGCGATGGCCAGGTCTGGGCTCTCCTCGACGGCTGCAGGCTGCGCTCGCAGAGGAATGTGAAAAGCGGTGTTGCTGCGCGCTGCCGGGGGGAGGGATTCGAGGTAGAAGTCGTCGCGGGAGACCCTCTTGTCAAATGCCGTGATCTTTTTGGTCTGCAGCGCCAGAAACATGTCATCTCTGGAGATTCTGCGGTTGAGATCTGCCGGCCGGGTTGGCGGAGCCAGGGACGACGCAGCAGGGGGGGCAGCACGCTTGCTGCTGGTGCCACCAGACGTGCTTGGCCGTGGAGGCATCGTGGACAGGTTCTTAGGCGGAGGTGGTGGTGGAAGCGGGCGGTTCACGTAGGGACATTCTCGTTTGCCGTCAATGCCAGGCGAAGGGCGTGCCTTCTTGTCTTCGGCAAACCCGAGGACGGACAACGCCTGCAGCGTTGGTTTGGAGACGAGGCGGCCGGGGTGGATGGAGGCGGTGGAAGCGTAGCTGCTGGCGATTGTGGTGGTTGTGTTGGCCAGCGAGGAGAGGGAGGAGGAGGAAGAAGAAGAAGAAGAAGAAGAGGTCGAGGACGAGGACGAGGACGAGGACGATGTTGACAGCAATGTCGACGTCGCCAATGTCGAAGCGGACGAAGATTTGGGAAGAACAAACACAGGGGCGGCGGAGGGAACCACCATGGTCGAGAGGAGAGACAGCGGTATGTTTGGGCCGTGCGTCTTACCCTGGTCGGCTGGATGGTTCGTTGCGGCAGATGGGGATGGGGCGTTTGCGGACGAGGCAAACAACGAGAAGGGCGAGGAGGAGGAGCTGGCGGTCCCGCTCCTGTCGGCGTCGTTGGCGGCACTGGCGCCGCGGCCACCCCCTCTGAGCGATCTGGAACGACTGGGGAGTCCAAACATCCTGTGCAATGTCCGGGGGTGGTGTGCAGGTGGAGCAGGGCGGGACGACGGTTCGACGATGGGTGTTGGCGTCTGTCACAGAAGCTGCAGTCAGATTGCAAGCAGCGGTGGCAACGCGGGCAGACCCTTGTTCGACAGGGGTTGGGTTGAGCGCTGGTTTCACAACCCGAAGAGGAACGACACCACGAAGAAGGACGAGGAGAGCAAGGAAAAGAAGAAGAAAAGAGGTGCAAAAAAGAGGGGAGGAGAGAGGAAACAGGGTCTGTGTGTATTTTCTAGGCTGTGGACTGTCAGAGCAGGGATGGGGCGAATCCAGGGGAGCAGAAACGAGTGAGCTCGGCGAAGAGGCGGTCAAAAGAGGGAGAGATGGTATTCGAGAAGAATACAAAGGGGGGACTGAAGAGACGAGGAGGGAGTGAGGAGAGGAGAGCAAGACGAGCAGGAAGGGCAGGAAGAGCAACGAAGGACGAGAAAGGGAGAAGAAGGAGAAGGAGCAGAAGAAGAAGAGGCACAAACCGTGGGACCGGGAAAAGGAAGGCGAGGAGGTTATATGCCGCGAAGAGGACGCTTCACGTCCTTGTGCTCTTCCCATTTCCCTTTTCTTTTTGCCATGTTTTGCCTCTTTGCAAGCAGGCGATGGTGAGGGACGGGAGCAAGAGGCTTCAGAGAAGAGAATCCGAGAGAACGGACGGGCGATCCAGAACCGCGTCCAGCAGGGAGGCCAGTGGGCGGCGGCCAGAGACGAGGGGTACGGAGAGGCTCACACAGGCATAACGCACACAGAGAGAGAGAGAGAGAAAGAGAGATAGGGAAAGACAGAGAGAGACAGTCGTTGCATCACGGAATCGACGAGGGCAACCGGCTTCACGTAGCAGATGAGCCGCATTCATCCAGGCGGCCAGCCGAGAGGGCAGTGTTCTTTTTCTTTTGCCTCCATTGCAATCCCGCGATCCCGCGATCCTGCGATCCTGCGATCCTCGATCCGGCCGCGTCGTCGTGTATGTGGCAGAGGAACTGGCCGATCTCGTGAACCGCGCTCTGCTCCTTTGTTTTTGCGGACAAGGACAGGGGAGCGGTGGGTGCGTGTGTTTGAGATGGATGGGACGGTTATTCTGAGCTTGGTTGATCGCCGTCAGGGGGGGATGTCAAGATATGTCAAAAAGGGGGGGAGGGGGAGGCGTGCGATTGTGAGATTTTGTGATTTGTGCGGCGAACTTGAACTTGTCGTTTGACGTTTTTGGGAGGGGACCCACACTCTACAGGGAAACAGGGAAAGAGCACCCGTTCTGCAGTGGTGGAGCGGATGGGCCCCCCCTCGTTCCTTCCCGTTGAAGGGGGGAGTGGGCGAGCGTGTGTTTCAGATCGTTCCACGAGGACGAGGAAGAATGTGCAAGGGTGCTGGGCAAATGAAGAGAGGCGTGCGTTGTGCGATCCGGGAGAGCGGGAGAGATGGTATCGTATGGACCCGTCGTCGCACGACGAGGCTTTTGGCTGTTTTCTGTTTCAGGGGACTGGAGCGCGTGACTGCTTGCGTCGTGAGGGCGAGGCAGAAGGCGGAAGGCGCAAGGCGGAAGGCGGAAGGCGCAAGGAGAAGCAGAAAGCAGAACGCAGAAAGAGCGAAGAAGCCACGCGGTGGAGCCCATCCCCAAATGCGATTGCTGCGACGTCCTCTCCAGGCCGCATCCGCGCGCTCTTTCCCTTCGATGCGGTCCTGTTATTTTAAATCCTGTGCCTCGCCCCTTCCGCGCTACGGAGCACTCCGTACGACTTTGTTCCCAATCCCCTGCTCCTGCTGCCACGAGGACGGAGGACTGCCGTGGGGCCAGGCCACGCCGGCCAAAGCTGCAATGTGTGTGAAAAGACGGCAAAGGGTGTGTGTGTTCGGAGTGTCTCACGGCGTACGGAGAACATACGCACGCCGCGCGCACGGCGACGCTCGACCACGCCACCGGATAGGATGGGCGGCGTGGCGCGGGCAGCGGACTGTGGACAGCGCCCCGGTGCAGCGGCGGCGGCCAGAGCCGGCGAACCGTGCTCTCTCTCTCTCTCTCTCTCAGTCGCCCTTACAGCGGGCGATGCAAGGCGATTGGCCCGCGCGATGGCTGGTGATAGAGGCCCTCGGCGTGGCGGGCCTCTGGTCGTCCTTTTGCTTCGTCTTCGGCTCCGTCTTCGTCTCCCTCTTCGTCTCCCTCTTCTTGTTCTTTTTTCTGTTTCTCGCCTCGGTCTCGTCTCCTTTCCTACTGCTCCGTACCCCCTACCCCCCTTCTCTCCTCTCCTGCCCCCTGTTCTGCCGCCGGTTTTCCGCTCTCCCACCACCTCCATCACACCGCCCGTCTCACCCCCCCCCTCCCGCCTCCAAGGATATGCGCTCGCCTGCATGAGGCCATTCTTGTCCCCGGTCGTTCCATTTCGTGCCGTTCGTACGCCCGAAGTCCTTCAGTTCGGGCCGTCTCCCACATCTCGCATCTTTTTTTTTCTTCTTTCTGTTTTTGTCTATTTTCTTTCTTTTTTTTTTCTCTTTCTTCTCCTCTTCTTCTCCTCTTTCTCTACTTTCCCTTCGTTCTCTCCCCTCATCACCTTTCGTCTTGTACACGCCCATGCTCGTCCTTGTATTCTGCCGCCGTTGTCTTGTCCTCCTCGAATGCCGCGCCAGACCGTGCCTGACCGCCACAGCGGGCAGCCGGAGCTGTGTAAGTCGCCAAACAGGGCAACGTCTGTGCCGGTCCTGGCCGGTCCTGGCCGGGCGTCAGGCGTTCTGTAACCGCGGCTGTTCCGACTGGTTCCGCTGCCTGGCCTCGCCGCCCACGAGTCTTCCCAGGTACCCTGGCAGTGTGGCCGGTGGAGTCATCGCCGTGGCTAGGCCATTGCATTGTCCGAATTAGCGCCACGCAACCACATGCAATTCTCTCCGCAATCGCAGTTCAACCAACTGAACGACCAACAACCCTTCTCTGTTCTCCACGGTCGCTCTCTGTCTCGCCTCTCTCTCCAGATAACTCGATAAGATATTGGCCCTGCAAACGCACCGCTCGTCCCCATCTACAAGTCCCTGCCCGCGCAGTTTCCGGTGGCCGGGATACCCTCCCTCCTCTCCTCCCTCCTCTCCTCTCCTCCTCATCACTTCTTTCACGTCTTCTCCAAAACTCGTGCTAACAAGCCCAGTTCGACGTTGGGCTCTTCTCCCCCCCATATTATCTCCCCTCTTCCGAGGTTTGTCCGGCTGTCAGCGCGGGAGCCGTGTCTATTCCCCGGGCGCATTTTTTTCCCTTTCTCTTTCATTGCTCTTTCTTTGTTGTTTTTATTTATCTTTTCTGCGCTTCCCGTCTTTGTCTTTTTCTTTCAAGACACATTCTCTAGCGTAATCACACTGTATCAATAATATATACCGGCTTCCGCACTCTTGGGGCTTTTTTGTCTTTTCTTCCCGTCCCCTCATCCTGCTGCTGCAACATTCCCCCCACGTTCACGAGCCTTCTTCTCTCCGATATCCGACCGCCTTCGCAACCCGCCCCCCCCCCCCCCCCCCTCTCCAACGAATCCCCCCAACGTCTCCCACGTATCATCTTCCGCTTTCCACTCTCTCCAGGCCACGTTGCCCCCGTTTTGTCGGTTTGCCCCAAGAGCCTCGGCCCTCCCTCTTGCGACCTGCAACAACAACCAGACCCGCGTCCTCATCCTCATCCTCTTCTTCTTCCTCAACCGCCTGTCTTCTCGGCCTTTCTTCATACGACAACAGCCGACTTTCTCGCATATCCGAGCCTCTCCTTCTTTGGCCTTGTTGGCGCAGCTCAGCAACGCTCTGACTTGCCATTCTCCTTGCCTTACCAACGACACGCCTGGGAGGGCTGCCCTTATCTCGTCCCAGCCGTCCCCCCCTCCTCCCCCCTATTGAGGACAGCAGACAGACCGTGAGTTGCTCTCCTTTTTAGGTGTTCATTTCTTTTGCTCTTCTTTCCCTTGGATGCGGAGGGCCAGTTTTCTTTTTTCTTTGTATCCGCTCCTCTTTAGCCGGAGGAGGCGGCTCGCTCGCTTAAGCCGCCCGGCCCTCGTGTCCGTTCTGTCGTCAGCCGCCTTCCAGCCTTGCCCTTCACCTGCGCAAGGGGACTCCCGCTACCTGCTTTATTTATACTGACAAAGGGTAGTCTTTCTTCTTCGTCCATCCTCTCCTTCCACTCTCCCGATTCCCGATCCCCGCTACCCCAACGCCTCACCTCTTTCAAAACCATGAACGCCTCGACACACCAAACGACCGCCTCCATCGGCCGGCCATCGGCCGCGGCGACATCGGCGGCGGCTGCAGCGGCGGCCAACGGCATGATCGTGCAACCACCGCCCGTCACCGTCAAGACGTCCACGACCGAGGCCTTTCTTAAAGACTTTACCCTCGTGGCCGAGGCCGCAAAACGAGCCCAGGTTGCCGTCATGATGCGCGACTTTGAGAACGTCGGCCTGTGAAGGCGGGCGCCCTGTCGACAAGGCGGAGACGGGGGGAGGGGTCGTCCTCTCACAGAGCCAGACGCTGTTCAGGAGCGAGACAGCTAGAGAGAGAGAGAGGGAGAGAGAGAGAGATCTCACGCACTCGCCGGCCGTATCTCTCTTCCCCCCTCCCCCCACCCCGACGTCTCGATCGGGTGAGCGAAGCTCCCCGCCTTTCCCACCCGTTCAGCAGCTGCTTCTTGGTGTGCCTCTGCTGTGGGTTTGCTTGTTACCCTTTGTAATACCTGATGGGGTTGTCGGCTCATCTTGAGGCGTTTTTACCAGCGAGATTTGCTATTTTTTGTCTGGAATTGTTTCTTCTTTGGTCTCGGGTGTTTTTTGTCCTTCTGGCACCATGCCCCTGTTTTTTCCTCTTTTTTGTGTCTATTCCCCTCTCCAACGGCTGCTTTCCTGTTTTTCTTGGGCCTCTGTTTTTTTTTTTGGCCCTGCAACTCGATACACCTATAGAGGACGGTGCTCTTCCTTTTTTTCCTTTCCTTTTCTTCTCTTTCTTTTCCTTCTTTTTTTGGTATTGGCTGTTTAGAGTGTTTACAGACGGCTTGGCCATAGATACGTGCCATCTATCTCGCCCGATTCCGATCTGTTTCCTCCGCTCCAGGAAGAAAAAGAAGGGGCGTACAACTAGAAACCCATGGATAATATACTCTTCCCCCTTCTCTCCCCCCATTGGTGCCTCGGAATGTGCAAGTCGGCTGTGGAAACGCGATGCTTCGACAAACGACAGGCAGACAAAGGGGCGGGCTCTGTTCTGAGTAAGTCCCCGCGGCCAGATCGATAGGAAAGGTCGCCCTCTCGCTTTCCAAGAATTGCGAATCGCGTTTGAGGCGCAAAGGTGCAGGCAGCTTATCTCGGGTAGCTGAGACGCACCGCACTGGCACGTGCTTGCACAAAGAACGTCATTCCTAGTCTCTTCCCCCCTCGGACGGTTGTGCGAGATGGGGAAAGCGTTTGGGGTCGGGGACCGAGTCGCAGCGGCGGATGCTACTCCCGAGGTGTAAAGGCAATACGGAGTACGGAGTACATACAGAGTACAGTAAAAAAGGCAAGAAGAAAAAGAAAACAAGCTCCAGCCCATCAGCGTCCACCGAAATCCGCCCCGTCTGACCAACGCCTTCCCTCTGGGCGCGTCGCTCCGTCTCCACCTTTGGCGTTGGGGGTGGGGAGAGGTGTCGGCAGCATCTGGCCTGGCCTGGCCTGCGTCACCTCCAGAGGGCAGTCTTTTTGGGTGCGACGGAGCCCGCTTTGGCCAACGCCACCGGGCCAGCTGCGCCCGAGCCGAGGTTTGACGAAAGCCTGGGGAAAGAGGCGGGGAGCAAACACGCGCTGCGCGGCGCACGGACGAGTCAGAACGGAGGAAAGAGCGATTCGAGCTTTCTGGACAAAACCTCGACCGACCTCGACGGACTTTCTGTTTCTTCTGCCATCCACCCTCACCATCACATCGCCATTCTCAATCCACCCACCGTCCACCGTCCACCACCCGCCGTCCACCATCCGCCGTTCCCCCCCTCGCAACCATGTCCAAATCCTTCACCGCCGCCGAGGTCGCCAAGCACAAGACCGACAAGGACGGCATGTTTATCATTATCGACGGCGGCGTCTATGACGTTACAAGTAAGATCCCCTCCCCCCCCTTTTTGTTGTCTATGTGTTTCTTCTTCTTCTTCCTCTTTCATTGACTGACCACCCTCTCCCAGGCTTCGCAGACGAACACCCCGGCGGACCCAAGATCCTCAAGCGCATGGCCGGCCGCGACGCCAGCAAGTCGTTCTGGAAGTACCACAGCGCAAAGGTGCTCGACAAGTACGGGGCGAACCTCAAGATCGGCACCGTGGCCGAGGCGGCCAAGCTGTGAGAGGAAAGGGGGAGACGGGAAACGGCCTCGGAAGGACGGGACGGACGCCACGAACGTGGACCACGTCGACCCTGTCCCGACGACGGCGGCAGATCCCGGCGGGGTGCAACCGCTGCAGCAGGAGCGGCAATATAGAGGACAGTACAAACGGCCCCGGGGGCTGCCATGGACTAGATGTAAATACCATATCTTACTTTCTTTTCGGATGCTTGATTGTCCCCCCCCCCCCTTCTGCTCGGTTTCTCGTTCCCATGGACTCGGCACATGTGCACAAACGGCCAGATTCACTGTTGCCGGCTCTGCTCTTTTCTCGTTCGTGGTCATCTGCACAGCGGCAAAACACGTCTATTTCAAAATTTCGCAGGCCTGGTCGAACGACGACCACAACAGGCTGCAGGGAAGGGGAGGGGGGAGAAGCCAAAGACGGTGGGCACGAATACCCCCTCTACCGCCAGAGGACGTACCAGGGAGAGAAGAAAAAAACAATACAAAAAGAAGCATACAAGCAGAAGAAAACAAAAGCAAAAAAAGTCCCAAAAGCCTCATAAGAGCCCATTCCCCTGGCGCGTCTTCCTCCCCCTCCTTCCCCCTCTGTGCCTCCTCCGCTACATGAAAACGAAGTCTGCGCCAATACTCCCGTCGCTGCCAAAACAAAAAAGGAAGAGAAAAAGAGCACACGCAACCACTAGGGACACGAAAGGGGAAACAACTGGGGGGGGAATTCACGCCCCCAAAAAGAGAAACGCCACGGACGCCGCCTGGCCACCGTTCGCCTCCCCCCCTTTTCGTTTCTTTTTTGTTTTCCAACGGTGTGGCCGAAATAACCTCCCTTTCCGCCCCCCGCCCTTTTATCCGTTTCTAACTTTTGTGTAAACCAAAGGCTTCGTAGTCATCGCAGCGGGAGAATAAAACGTGAAAAGAGAAAACCAAGACTGAAAGAAACCCCCCCTCGCACACGCAAGAAAAGGAAGAAAAAGAAAGACTTGCACGGTACACAACCCCAAATAGGGGTGAAGAGAGAGAGAGAGAGAGAGAGAGAGAGAGAGAGAGACGGGAGGGAAAGAATGGTGCTGGGGGTGTGGAAAGAAAAGACACTGTGTGCGGTGTGTACGCTTCGCCGCCGGCCATCCCCGTGACACTGAGAGGGAGGGGGGAGAGAAAGGGGGGGGGGGGGGGGGACACTGCTGGGTATCATAGCCCGTCCTCGGCGTGGTTGTCTTGTCCGGCCCCCATGCTTCGCTGCTTCTCGCGCGGCGTCCCCCTCCCTACAGAGATGCTTGGTACCCCTGGACGACCTTGGCTGCTTCCACCATCAGCAGCCGCTCGGCGCCGTCAATCTCGAGCCGCTCGACGTCTGTGCGCGGCCGCATCATGCTGCGGGTCGTGAACCCCAGCACCTGGTCAATGGCCGACAGCACCAGCGCCTCCGCCATGTCGCCCATGATGTGGCGGATCATCTCCTGGAACGTGTTCTTGAACGCCAGCAGCTTGGCCAGCAGCACGGGGTCAAAGTCGGCGCCCATCGACTTCTTAGCCTTGAGAAACACCTCAAACAGCACGCCGTCCAGCTGCTCGTTGTCCGGCACCGTCGTCTCCGAGAGACCCAGCCCGCGGTTGATGACAATCATCGCCGTCTCCTCCGTGTGCTTGACGAGCGCGCCGGCCTGCTGCACAACCTGCGCTTTGAAATGCTGCACAAGCTTCATCAGCTCCGGCGAGACGACCGGCCGCGCAGGGGTGGCGGCAGAGGGCGGTGCTGCTGCTGCTGCTGCTGCTGTTGTTGTTGGTGGTGGTGGTGGCGGTGGTACGGTGGTGGCGGCGGCATGATTTGCGGCCGGGCCGGCCGAGGAGGAAGCCACGTTCGGGGCCGGTGTGCCGCTTTGGCTGCGCGGTCCCATAGCGTGCGCGGCGCTCCCCGGACCCGGCGTCGTAGACACCCGGTGTCCAGACGGCGTCCCCTGCCGTGGCGGCGGTGGCGGCAGCGGCCTCTGTGCAGGCGACTGCTGGACCTGCTGTGGCGGCTGTTGCGGGTGCCCAAGAGAGGCAGCCGCCAGGCCGCCTGGCTGGCCCGCCGCAGCTGTGGCGGCAGCGTTTGCAGGACCGTTCGCCAGGGGAGACGGAAGCTGCTGCTGCTGCTGCTGTTGGGCAGTCATAGAAACATCGGTCGGTAACAGCTGCGGCCCCGTGGGAGGCCGTGCTGATGGGAGCCCCGCGCTGCTTCTGCTATTGTTTGCAAGAGGCAGTTGGTTCGGGGTTGCCGGGGGGCGAGTGGAGGCACCGACAGCCGCGGTGGACGTGCCGTTTGCAGCAGAAGTATTGCTCTCCATCCCCCCTGTGTTGGAAGCAGCGTGCGCGCCAAGTGTGGTGGCGGAAACAGCCGGATCTTGCACCGTCCCTCCTAGGCTTGCTAGCTGTTGCTGCTGGCCCGCAAAGGCGCCGCCTGGCGTGTTGGATTGCTGTGGTGTTTGCTGCTGCTGCTGCTGCTGCTGCTGTGAATGTGGCGCTATCTGTCCGTAGCCATGCTGCTGCTGCTGCTGCTGCTGCTGCTGCTGCAGATGGGCAGGAACGTGTGGCTGCTGAACACCATTTCCAAGGTTCATTTGTTGATGTTGTTGCTGCTGCTGTTGCTGCTGCTGCTGTTGCTGCTGCTGTGGTGGCAATGACGCTTGTAGCGGCTGCTGAAGGTGATGAGGTTGCTGCAGGTAGCCCTGAGGGATGGGATTGCCATTTCCATCGACAAGGAGGTGGTGTTGGCCAGCACCGGCTGCTGGGTGCCCCCAGGGGGGCCCGTAGTTCTGGAAGGGGTTTGCGCCGGTGTGGTCCGGCGAGGCAGCCTTGCGCTTTTTCCCAGCATCGAGCTCCACGCCCGTCACGCGGTGCCAGAGGCCGGTGTGGTCGTCTTTGGTAAAGGCCTCGTTCGCGATGAGATTGTGGCGGACGCTGCTTTCCCAGCCCTTGGTCTCGACGCTAAAGTAGAAGAACGGGTGCTTCTCCTGGATGCGCTTGTACACCTGCTTGAGATGGAGGCCGTTGGGCATCGCTTCCGTCAACACCTCGTCGATCAGGATGCTGTAGTTTTTGTTGGGCTTTGCCAGCAGCTCCTCGGTGTAGTCGTGGCGGTTGAGCACGAGCGGCGGCGTCTTGTGGCGCTCCGGGCGCTTCTGCTGCGCAGACGCTCCACCCATATTGCTGCCGCCGCCACTGCCACCACTGCCACCGCCGCCACCACCGCCGCCACCGCCGCCGCTGCCGCTGCCGCTGCCAAACCCGCCAGCGCCGTCAGCGCTGTCCCCGACATTGCCGCCGCCGTCGTCGCCAGGCCCACCAATGCCGTCTTCGTCTCGGGACTTGCGCGGCTTGTACCTGCGCTTCTCAGGCCGCTCGTCCGCGTTGTCGGGCATCGGGTGCTTCCGTGGCCGGCCCACTTTTCTCTTGATCGGTGTGCCGTCGGGGCCAATTGCACCCAGTGCCGTGGTGGGCGAGTCGTTGGGGCCAGCCGCGCCAGCATGGCCGCTGAAGGCGTCGCTTTGATGACCGGGCGTTTCCAGGCCATGCAGCGTGCCAGAGGCGTCGAGCGTGGCGCTGGTGAGATCGATCGATTGGTTGTTGCTTTGGGCGTTGATGAGCTCCGACATGGGGGAGAGACCGCTGGGCGGCAGAGCTGTCGACCCCTCTCCTGCCACTTCGCGGGAGAGAAGATTGGCCACATTCTGCTCCTCGAGCGAGACATTCAACGAAGCACTGGGTGGGTAGAGCAGCAGAAGCTGCTCGACATCCTGGAGGGACTGGGCGGCACCCGGATCCATCCCCTGGCCGAGCAGCGCCTGCAGCTGCTCTTGGCTCTGCGGAGCAAAGTTGGCCAGAACGCCTTCTTGTCTGGCTTGCTGGGACAGCTGGGCCTGCTGTGCCTGCTGGGCCTGCTGGCCCGGCTGGGTCGGCTGGGCTGGCGACGCCTGTTGGGCATTCTGGCCTTGCTGCGTTCCGTTTTGCGGCTTGGCGCTGCCGTCCTGGGTAGTGGCGGAAGTCTTCTCCTTGGACTTCTTATGCTTGTGGCGCATGGACTGGATGGCCTTTTGCAAGAAGGCCTCTTCGTCCTGGTTGAGGCCACCGGCTTCTATGCACACTTTCATTTCACGGATGGAGAACAGGCCGTTCTTTGGCGGCCGGCCGGGGCCGCGCTTCTTGGGCTGGATCTCATCGTTCCTCTTGCGGTAGCGCTCCATGATCTCGGTGATCTCGGCAAGATGGTCGATCCCAGCCACTGCCGCAGCTTCGGCCGTCTCGTCCTCACGGTTCGCTGCCGACGAGGCAGGCTGCGGCGCCGCTGCTGCTTGTTGTGCTGCGTGCACTGTTTTTCCTGCTTGCCCTACTTGGGCTTCTTGTGCTTTTTGGGCTTCCTGGGCTCCCCGGGGTGCCTGCGCTACCTGCGCTGTGGCTGCAGCTGACGCGTGCTGCGTCTTGGACGCAGATGGTCCGCTGGTGGGGGGAAGGCGGCCGCTGGGTTTCGTGGCGTATTCGTCGTCGTCGTTCTCGCTCGTATCGCGGGCGTTTGTCGCGTCGCTGTTGTGCTCAAACTCGAAGCTCATCTCCTTGCCGCCCTTGGGCACGCGACGACGCTCGCCTTTCGTGTGTACGTGCAGGCTTTCTCCGCCGGTTTGGCCCTTGGAGACGCCGCTGAAGATGACCTGGAAAACGACGTCTTTGATCTGGAGTCGGTCACCACTGCACAGGAGCACGGGTCCCTCGGTGTAGTGGTGGTCGCCCTTGAAAAATCCGTTTCTATGCAAGGGGAAGGCCTCGAACACGCCGTTTTCGACGTTGAAGCTAATCTTCAGGTGCTGTCGCGAGATGGACTTTGTTCTCGTCATCATCTCCTCCAGGTTGCCGGGCGAGTGCAGCGGGATCAGGGGTGTGCCTTCGGCCCGCGGTAGGTGGCCGAGCACATCGCCTTTTGCAGAGCCGGGCCGGTGGTACGCGTCTTCCGGTTGTGCCTGGGACTGTTGGTGCAACAGCTGCTGCTGCTGCTGCTGCTGCTGCTGCTGCTGCTCCTGCTGCAGCTGTTGTCCCTCGTCCGCTTCGCCGGACATGTCTCCGCCCATTCCAGCTAGAGCAGACATGCTCCGCGAACTCGAGGCGTGGGAGGTGGCCTTGTTCCAGCGCTTCTTTGCCGAGGCGGCGGACGGACCTATGATGCCGCCCTGGACGGTGTAGAACGCGCCGCTGTGGCTGTCGATAAAAGCCTGCCGTTGCTCTTCCCGCACCTCTTCGGGCTGATCCTGGACGTCGGTGTCCTGGTCGATGCGCGCCAGCCTTCTGCGGGCTTCGTTCACAGCGGCCTGGTCGCGGCCAATAATGACGCTGCGTGTGGTCATGTAGAAGACGCCGTCTGGAAACTTCAGGCGCCCATAGGAGACAAGGCCCACGGCGGACTCGTCGCGGTCCTCGTTGAGCGCTGGCGTGTCTTGGACGAGAATGCCGGCGCTCAGGCTCTCCATGTTGCCGTGAAAGTGGTTCTGTGAGAACCGGCGGGGGAAGCCGCTGTCGCTGGCACTGTTGTCGTCTGCAAATTCGCCAGGGTACACCATTGCAGTGCCACCCATGGCGTCGCCGAGCGATTGGTTTGCGATATCCCGTGCTGCTTGCCTCAGCATGTCGTCTGTGAAGCCGCCCGCAATGAGGTCTCCGCTACCGTCTACGATGCTGTTCATCATGTCGGTGGTGATGCCTTCCGTCGTGTTGTTTCCCATGAGCTGCAACTGGATCGAGGAGGAAGGGTCGATCAGCGCGGCGCTTGGCTGCGGGAAGAGGGGATGGGTGATGGCGTTCTCGTCGAGGACAGCACCTTCTGCCGCCCCCTCTTGCAGCCACCGATTCTGCTGCTGCTGCTGCTGCTGCTGCTGTTCCGGCCGCTCATGCTGCTCCTGCTGCTGAGCGCCGTCCAGCGCACCGTCGCCGGCTTCGGGTATGGAGGGGGGGAGGCGAGGCGAAGTCATCGCTACGGCAGATGCGGCAGCTCTTTCGCCTTTTTCTCTTGTGCGTCTCTGGGCCGGCGGCCAGTGGGGCGTGCTGTATGTGCCCAGGGAGTCGGAGGAAACGTGGTGCTCCGGTGGGTGGAGGTTGTTCTGCGGTCTCGATCCGAGCTGCTGGCATCCGAGAGGGCAGCCGGGCGGACATCCAGTGAGAAAGTGCGCGACTCGGGTGCGGTGGGCTGCGAGGTTACCGACCTCTGTGGGGGCGAGAACCGAGGCTGCCGAATGACTGTTGTCGCCGTCGAGGAGGATGCCCAGTGGATTGGGAGCCGTAGTGATGCTGGTGGAGGCGGTGGTGATAGTCGGCGGGAGGATGCCGGGACTGTCGCCGGGTCCCTCGTCGCTCGAAGGCGGTGTGGGGATGCGCTCCATGATTGGCTAAAATTGCCAGAACCCAAAAAATTCGGCAAAAAAAAAAGAGGAAAGAGACCCTGATTGGTGAGTGTTAGAAAAAGCGGATCAGCCGCCGGTAGCCATGGCCCCATATAAAAGTCCTGCCGGCCAATCATACTGCAGCTGATCGTCGGCGCTGGACGAGTATCTTCGGGATGCGACCTGGGGGGAACAAACGCTATGAGGTGTATTTCGCTGGCGAATCACACGCTATGAGAGGCTGTGGTGTAAGTTCGAACAAGCCGGAGTCGGTAGCAGTGTGGGCGTCAGTCGTGTCGACGTTCGTGATGGAAGAACTGGAAAAACACGAAATTGCGTTAGATGAAAGTCTTTTTTTTTTCGTTTCTTTTACTCCTTCTTTTCATCGCATAGCTACGGCAAGCGGGAAGCCAAGGAACTGAGGGAGAGCAGCCGCAGAACTCAGTTGCGCGATGTGGGAAAGACGGGGGTGAAGGAAGTCGACAGTCGATGGATAGTTTGAGGGAAACTGACCTGGTAGAGCTGCCCGGTCTTCTAGTCACGGCCGTCTCTTTTTTCTTTTCTTTTTGCCGATGCTATCAGTCTCTTAAAGAGTGCAACGGCAAGTCGTGGAAAGTGCGTAAAGAAAGGCTCGCTGGGGGTATTTGAAATCTGAAGAAGTGAAGTGCGTTGATCGCGCGTGTAGTATCAATATCAGGGGGTTGACAGAGGGAGATGGCGAGAGTGAAAGGAACAGAAAGACGACGGCAGAGGCAGTGGAACGAGTGTTTCGCCTGAAGATGTTGAATTGTTCGCGATGAGAAATCTCAAGGGACTGCAGGACTGCGACGGGCAAGAACCACCGGGACGCAACGTTTGGCCGGACGAGTTGGAGTGTGAAAACTTTTAATAAGATTCAGAAACGGCAGCAGGATCAGTCACATGGAATATCAGGTTGATGGAACAGTCATCACGGAGTAAGCAGACGCTGTTGGTTCAACATCTAAAGTGCAGTATATGTAGGGAGAGCAAGATGCAGGAGAGACTCGAAAACAAGAGAAACCAAGTAAGTTGAGGGCGTGAAGATAGCAATCCACCGGAATGAGAAAGGAAGCGGAAACCCACAAAAGGCAGCATAGCACCCACAAGTACAAAACCAAACACCAGAAGAGACGCTGTGCAGTACAAAGAATGAGCGGGAGAAGAAGACAGCGGCAGCAGTATGCGGGCCCCTCGCATCCCCCCTAAGCCAGCAACGGCTGGGTCTCGCTGGGGACACCGCTGGGGACGTCGCGGGGGACGCGGTCGCGGTCGCCGCGCCGTGCGTCCATCTTGTCTCCCAGCCGGTAGGCGCCGTGGCAGAGGAGGCCGGCGATGCAGCCCACAGCATCGTTGAAGGCGATCAGGCACGCTGCGGTCATCAGCATGACGGTCCACCGCTCCTGTTTCTGGGCAGGTGTGTAGGAAGAGCTGTCGTCGTCGTCTTCGCCGCCGCCGCCGCTGCTGCTGCTGCTGCCCCGGCGGCGCTCGTCGTTGAGGGACGCCGCCGCCGACGCGAGCTCAAAGCCGGCGGCGAGCACCAGCACACCTAGGAAGCTCTTGGGGAAGGCGCGCAGCAGGTGCACGAGCGAGTCGCCAAAGAACAAGCCCAGCAGCAGCTTGGCGATGCCGAGCAGCACGACGCTGGCGCCGCTGCGCGCGCCGAAGCGGTACTGGGCGGCGAGCCCGCCGGCGCCGTGGCAGACGGGCATGGCGCCGAACCAGCAGCCAGCGAGGTTCATGACGCCGACGCTGCAGCCGAGGGCGGTGATCATGGGCGACCCCCCCGCAGGTTTTGGTTTTGGCTCGGCTGCTGCTGCTGCTCCGGCTGCTGCTGCTGCTGATCCAGCTGCTGCGGCGGCGGCGGCGGCGGCGGCGGGCGTCCCCAGCAGCAGCGGCGAGTCGCCAAAGAGCTCGTCTGCCAGCGCGCCGACGGCGACGACCGAGTTGAGAACGGTCAGCGGCAGCTGGCCGACAGCCATGAACGTTGCCACGGGCGACAGCCAGTCGGGCATCACGCTCCGCGGGTGCCAGATGGTAAAGTGTGGCAGCAGGGTGCGGTCGCCGAGGCCGGCCAGCCGCGCAAACGCAAACGCAAGGCCGACGGCAAACACGAGCAGCGCGTAGGGCAGGAAGAGGCGCCGCGAACGCCCGCCGCCGGCTCTGCCGATTTGTTCTCCTGCTGCTGCTGCGCCGCCGCTGTCCGCCTCCTCCCCTGTCTGGACGGACATGCGCAGCGTAAGGACCAGCCCGACAAAGGCGGCCAGCGCCCACATGAAGTTGTCAAGGACGGGATCGAACAGGGCGAGGTCCGCGCCCAGCAGCAAGCGCCCGCCGGCCGACCGGGCGAGCGACAGGCCGGCGCCGAGTTGGATGCCCTTGACGATGGGGACGGGGACGGCGCTGGCGAAGCGGCGCAGCAGGCCCGTGACGGCCAGAAACAGCACGACGCCGCTGACAAAGGCGCCCGCGGCGGTGAGGTCCTCGATCCTGAGCGACCCGCCCAGGCTGCGGGCAGCAATGGCCTTCATGGGCTGGACGGGCAGCGGGATGCCAAAGGAGAGCCCCGTCATGATGTTGAAGACGCCCGAGAAGACGAGCGTGCCGGACAGCGAGATCTGGCCGCGCACCGCGAGCGCGGCCATGATCGGCAGCAGCGTGCCCAGGTCGCCGAGCGCGCCGGAGATTTCGGCGAGCGGGCTGCGGCGGAGCGTCTGCAGGTTGTGGCGGCTGCACCTTGCCAAGTGGCGCCACGGCGCGGACCACGACGGCGCCATGGCGAGGCGGGGGGACGGATGAGGAGGAGGGGGGAGAAGAAGGATGAGGAGGGGAGGGGGAGGGGAGGGGTTTCCAATCAGCGATCCTCGTCCTCGGCCGTATGCGGCACTTCTTTGTCGGCTGCGCGCTGAGAGATGGGCGATAAAGAAAGTTTGGAGCAGCAGATGACGGGGAGGCCTCTGCAGAGAACGCGCGAGACCGTGAGACCAAGTTGTTGTCGTAAAATAAGTCCGTCGTTGAAGGTGGGCGATGATCGAGCGCCGCCTACGCCGCTTGGGGCTGCCGCTTGTGGCGCCGCTGCAACACTACGGGGACGTCTGGGGCTGGCCGAGTCTAGGCGTTAGTGCTGTCCAGGTGCCTGGTGGGCAGGGCAGCGGGCCGCCGTGTGAAAAGTGGGCCTCTAACCTTCCAGGGCCCCCAAAGAGCACGCGCCCCAAAGAGTTGCCCTGTTTCTAGGACGCCATTACCACCAGTACGTCATCGCCTGGAAAGGAAAGAGCAGAAAACAAGAACAGACATCTCGATTCCCGATGCCAATACGACGACGACGACGACGACGACGACGGCCATACCCCAGGGTGCCCGCTGGGGCCAAAGCGGCCAATACATATCAAGGGTCAAAAGCACGGACGCGAAGCAGTTTTGGGCCGGCAGGATATGTCTGCAGGGACTGATAAATTCTGGTGATTAAAGTAAGATACGGATGGCAGTTTGGGCTTTGCTGGGGAAACGAAAGAAGAAAAAAGACAAAAGTGAGCACGTAAAGGATGGGGATATCATGGACATGTTATGGTCTGAAGCACAGAAATGCACAAGATGGGAAAGGAGGGGGAAGCATCTCTTTTAGAAAGAACAACGAAACGAGAAAGGCAGCCATCCTTTGTTTTTCGTTTTTTTTTTCTGGTTCATGGGGCTTCTTTTTTGATGGCGGTCGAACGGAGGCCCCCTTGCCGAGGGCTGCCTAGAACCACCGGCGACGGGGCGGTGCCGCCACGTAGGCCGGGTCGACCTTGCTCGAGCGGTGGCCACGCGACCGGTGCAGGCGCGCGCTGCAGCACGTGAAGAAGACGATGACGGTGCCCAGCAGCAGGCAGACGGCGGCGGCCAGCAGCGTCCAGATGGCGGGGCCGTACTTGGCGGACGACAGGGCCGAGGACGCGTAGTTGACGTGCTTCTTGATCAGGTGGAACAGCACAAAGTCGGTGACGAGGACGACGACGGCGACGACGAAGGCGACGAGGGAGACCAGCGCGCCCAAGAAGGAGCCGATGACGCCGGCGCCGACGGCGAACAGAAAGGCCACAAAGGCGAGGCCGGCAGCGACGGGGTGCAGCACCATGACGCGCGTGAGCGCCTTGGTCGAGTCGGTGGCGGCGGTGGAGAAGGCCTCGACGCTGTCGACGCCGGTGGTGGAGGCGACAACCGCGGCAGGGTTGTAGCCGACCTTTGTGGCCGAGCAGGCATCGTGGCCGCTGGCGGTGTTGATGGTGCAGTAGCCAAAGGTGCCAAAGGTGATGGCGGACTCGTGGTCGCTGGTGGCGTTGCTGAGGGAGATCTTGAGCAGCGAGATGTTGTCGACGACGGGCGCAGAGATGGTGGTGATGATGAGGAGGATGGTGGCAGCGAACAGCAGGAAGCTGCCGATGTGGTGGAAGAAGCCAGTCTGAGCCATTGTAGCAGTGGTCGATGGGATGTTGTCAGGGGGGAGGGGGGGGGGGGGACTGATAGTATCAGGAAGAGGGTGTTGTGCCTATGAAGCAGCTCTCTCACAAAAGAACGGATGGACTGTGAGAAAGAGATTGGAATGAGAGTCAAGATGGGTCAGAAACAAAAGCACCTCGGGTTACAGGAAACAAAATACGGCAGCGGGCATCCTGATATAAGTGGTCGGGCAAGGGGGGAGGGAGAGAGAAAGCGAGCGAGACAGGCGACAGGCAGATACCTGTTTCAGGGAAGGGAGTGCCACGGCAGACGACAGACGACAGACGAGAGAACGAGGGGACTGTGGCCGAAAAGGGAAATACGGCAAAAACAAGGTGCAAGATCGCCACCCAGGCGTTGCGTGGACGAGCACCCGGGTGAGAAGGAAAGTGGAGTGGCTGGCCAGCCATGCCGCTGTGTCGCTGTCGCTGTCACTCTGTGCCACTGGCTCTGGCTCTGGCCAGGCCGTCGTCTGCCAACCAGCACCCTCCGTCATCGAGGACCATCGTCACCGACAAGGGGGTCCGACTCGGGGGAGGGGTGTGAAGGCTTGCAACGTCATCTGGGGCTTGGGGGAACAGCTCAGACCGTGCCTGCGCGGGCCAAGCCACCAACGCGGCCAGGCCCACCCTTTTGCATGCGGCCCTGCCCCAGACCGTTTTTGGGCATGGCTGCCTCCCTGTCACATTCTTCCATGCTTTCTTTTTTTAGCTTTGCCTTTCCTCTGGAATGTCCCAGCCACGAGCCCCAACAGGTTTTTTCTTCGTCCAACGGCACGTTGTGTAGCAAACGTCAACGGCGACGGAAAGAGGACTGCAGACGATAATAATATTGTGAGAAACCAATGGCAGCAGAACCAGGTGGTAAGAGAAGAAAGAGAGAGTGTGGGAAGAAAATAAGCATACGCAGTAGAGAAAAACAAATGCCGAGTGCGTCTGTCCTCTGCCTTTTTTTTTGGTCACTCATCGACCACAGCATGCCTTGCTAAACAGTGAGCCGGAATAAAAAACGACGAGAACAAGGGAAAAGGTACAGCTACTCAGCCGATCCGGCTCTGTTGCGCACACACGTTGTCCCAAAGGTGAAAAGAAGCACGAGACGAAGCTGCCGGTGGCTGGCATGGCACGCATATAGACTCCACATGGACCCATAATAATAGTAAACGACGACGACGATTGGTCACATGACGGCAACAGGGCACCCAACGCCACGACTCGGCCGCAACGTAATACCTCGCGAGAACGCGGTAGGCAGTGTAATACAAAGTTCTCGTATTTTGCACAGCTCGGCAAAACACTCTCTAGTCCTTTATGGGGACGGCCTGTCCTTGCTGCCGATCGCCTGCTAGGCTGGAGACGATAACACTGCCACGTCAGAAAGGAAGGACAGAATACGGAGTAGATAGACAGATTCAGCAAGGAAAGCAACAAGAGCAGCTGAAAAAAAGCTGGAAAAAAAAGGGGGGGGGGCTGTCTGCCAAGACTTGGGACACCGAAAACTGTTCGAGGTGGGACAGCTGGCAGTCGACCCTTGCCATCGGACCCGTTGACCCCCCAAGGGAAAGTCGGGCGCTTGCTGCGTCTTTTGCATTCCAGCGGCCGGACGACGGAAACAGAACAAAGTCGTTGTCGAAACTATAAGTCGTTCCGGCTGTATGCAGAGCCAGTTGAGAAAGAGACAGGCATGCGTCAAGTTCAGCAAAACAAAAAGTGGCTGCCGTGGAACCTCGGCGTAAGATACTTTCGGTGTAGAGAGAGAAGCCTCCTCTCAGTTCACACGGTTGCCGTCGACGGGATTGAAGCCGACTTGGTCCCTCCCCCCCCCTCCACCTCTTCTTACAAAAGGGTTGGGAAAGCAGGGAAGACGAAAGACCTGGCGGCGTTCTCGAGAAACGGCTTCGTTCCGCATTGCCAGCCGTACGTCAAGAGCAGATCGTTTAGAAAACGCTGTGCCTTTCCCCTGTTCCTCGCCCGTCTCTTTATTCTCTCCTTTTCTCGTCTTCCTTCTCCACGTTTCCCTTTCTTGACCTCTCCTCCATCCATCGTGACCAGGACGCTCTGTACCCGTCCCTGAGCACTCTCCCGCCTGTGTGAAGCAGAAATACCTCTCCACACACGTAGAGAACCGTGCGACACCGGGGCCGCACAGATGGGGAAGTGGCTGCCTGGGGAAACGCTTGTCGGTTTAAAACATGGGGGCGGCGCGCAGGGGGGGGAGGGAGGGCAAGAATCAGCAGATGTCGTGGAGAGTGTGGGATGGACCCTCTGAAACGGGATGCGCAGGGGCTGCTGCATATGGAGAGGACAGACACGGGAGAAATGCGGAAGGAGACGTGCAAAGATCTCGATCTGAACCATACAAGAGGAAAAATAAATTGAGAATAAGAAAATGGGAAGGGAAAAACCCCTCCCCTGTGTAGCAAAAAGGGTCCGAGGCGTCCTGCACCGTGTGCGGTCCCTCCCAACATGGACCAGAACCCCTCGAAAACAGAGAGACATAGAAATAAAAAAGAAAAGAAAACGAGTTGGTTGTGAATATCTGGTAGACAGCAAGAAGATCGATCGTCAAAAAGAAATATAAGAGAAACAGTCAAGAGAAACATCCCATCCCGCTTGAGCAAAAACAGAGACAAATGCTTCCCAAGGGGGGTGGGTGTCTAGATGCGAACAAAGATAGAGGAAGAAGAAGAAAAGCATGCAGCACAGACAAGAGAAAAAAAGCAGAGTGAAACAAATTTTCCTCCCTCTTTGCTTCTTGGAAACGAAAGCTTCCTGGCACACCTTCCCTGAACAGTCTTCTTCATACGACGTACACAGCCGTCTGCCACAATCCGTGTCCCCCCCTCCCCATGCTCTTCCCCCCACCAACCATAATTCCCTTAGTCGGCCATTGGCCGGTCAACCAGCGTCACAACATGCTGCGAGAAGCGGTGGTTGCTCGTCCCCTCTGGAGGGGGTGCTGCGGCGGCAGCGGCGGCACCTGCAGCGGCCGCCGTGGCCCCTGGCGTAATTCGCCGTCCCCCGACAAACCGTACACTGTTCCGGTTCAGGTTACCGCGCTTCTCAGCTGGCGAGCCTGGTGCGCCATCGGCGGGGAGCGCAGATGCTTCGAGACCTGGCCCGCCGTTGGCCGAAGGCGCTGATGCGTCGGCGCTGCTGCCGTCTGTGGCTGTTGTGGTGCCGCCGATGCTGCCCAGCAGCCCAGGCACCTCGAGACTCGAGCGCTTGACCCCCAGAATCGGCCCGATGCTCTGCCGGTGCCGGTCGGCCGACGACGTCGGGCTTGTCTGGATCGGGAACCGCGTCTCAGGCCCGCCGATGCTGCGGTCGCGTCTATGTGTGCCAGCACGCGGACTAGGCGCCGGTGACGTCGCACGGCTTCGGCTGCCCGACGCCTTCTCAAGCAACGCTCGCGTGCGCTCCTCCATGTGCGCCCTCCGGTTGCTCTCGTCCGTGCTAATGGCACGTGGCCGGTTCCCGCCCGCACCCGCGGCGGCAGCAGCAGCAGCGGCCCCGGCAGCAGCCGAACGGCCACCGTGGCCAACCGAAGACGAGTGCGTCAGCGCTGACAGTCGCTTCAGCTCGGAGAAGATGGAATCCTTGTGCGCAAACAGGTCACGCACCAACCGTTGCGCATGCTTCTCTTCCATCGTCAAAGAGCTCTCCACGCGCGGCCGCAGCACACATGGCGCCAGCGTCGCTGCCAACGCTGCAACATACGTCTCGTCCGCAGATGTGAGCTCGATCAGCCGTGTGAAATGGTTCATGCACGCATCAAGCGTAGCAATGTTGGTCAGCCGGAGCTGCGACAGCGTCTGTTGGAGAACGGGAATGCGCCGTGCGTCGTCGGGAGCCTCGCCGGCAGGTGTCTGGTAGATGGTGCGGATGATCTCGTATACGTGAGAAGAAACAAGGGAGTCTAAAAATAAAAAACGGGGGTGGGTAGGGTACATTGGTTAGCCATCCTTCTGCTGACGGGCTCGTCTGCTGCGTCAACTTGGCTGTCGTTGCCACTCACCTGGCAGTTCGCGCAGATACAGCTTGAGCAGGCTGGCAATCGTGGGAATATCATACGCCTGCAGGACCTCGGGCGAGAATGTCTTGCCGTGGTTCACCTGGGCGCGCAGCTTGTGCACAATATGCAGCGGCACATCGATCAGCCAGACATTGCGGCGCGCCTCGTCACCCTCAAGATCTGGGTAGTGGTGATCGAGGTACGTCAGAAGGGACGTGACCACGATGGGCACCCGTTTCTTGTCGGCACGGGCGCGCGCCTCGAGATCTACACCAAACGTCTCCTCGTCGACCTTGTTGTAGTAGTTCTCGTACGTGACGACCTTGGGGTTAAAGCTGCCGGTACGGTAGTTCTCCAGCAGGTATCGCAGGTCGCCCAGCGGCTGCACGGTCTCCTGGTACAGAACCAGTTTGTCCACAGTCGACTGCAGGCTGGGAATGACATTGCTGATGGTCCCAGAGAAGTCGAGGACGACCGTCTTGATCGCCTTGAGGCGGTCGAGCTCGCAGCGCTCGAGGAACCGCAGATGGTCGAAGATGGCCTCCTCCAGCTCGCAGCGCAGCTCGTCAAGCTTGCGCGCGCCGGCCTTGTAGCGTTCATCGGCCTCGCGGGCTTCGCGGCGCATGCGGTCGCTAGGTGTCTCGTTGGGATAGGCGGTGCCCAGCACGTTCCACTTCTCGAGGTACTCGTTGACGGCGCCGATGACGGGAGAGTCGACCGAGCTGGGATCAGCACCACCAGCAGTCAGAGAAAAGGTGCGCCCCAGCGTTGCCTTCTTCTCGGGCACCCCGCTCATCTGGAAGGCCTTGGGGCGCCACTGGTAGAACATTTTGGAGCTGTTGGCAAAGGTGTTGCCGACATTGCCGACAAGGCGCAGGAAGCCGTGTGTCACAAGGTCCTGGCCAATGCGCTCGGCGTAGCTGACGCTGGTGGTGTTCATGTTCTTCTGCAGGTACTCGACAATGTCGGAACCGGCTGAGGTGTTCTGGTATGTGCCGAGAATGGGCACCTTGGTTTCGCCAATCTTGATGTTGTTGAGCATGTGGGCGACAATCTTCTTGACCTGGTCGGGTGGGTAGGTCTCGTCGCCGATTTCGTAGGGCTCCTCTTCCTCCTCGGGCTCTTCCTCCTTCTCAACCTTGATTTCGGGGATGTTGGCCTTGGGGCTCGTCTCCGGGTCCTGGAAGGCGAGTTTGTTCTCCTCTTCGAGGTCCTCAAGCAGGCGCGACTTATTGAAGTAGTTGTTCCGCAGCTTCTTGACGAGCTCGAGCTGGCGGTCGTGCGTCTTGATACGGGCTTGGAGCTCGTCCTGGCAGTCCTGGATGCGGGTTTCGTGGGAGTCGCACCAGCGCGAGAAGGGGTTCACAACGAGGTCGCGTATGTTCTGGGCAATCTTGCCGTGGCAGCGGGCGGCATCTTCCATCTCTGTGCGGACACCGTCATAGGCCTGGGCAGTCAGCAACAGCTCGTCCTTTGTTCCTTTCGGTTGTCACTTTGCGCTTCCCGCAACTCACCTTCCGCACGCTGGCGCCATCGTCGCGTGAGAAACCGCCCTGGATCTTATCGACAGCCACAGGGATTTCGCCGAGCCGCTGGCCATAGACCTCCTCGGCCTCGGCACGCATCCGGGCAACGGTGAGCAGCTGGCGATTCTCGATAACGCCCTGCTGGAGCTTACCGAACAAGACGCCGAGACCTGCGCGGTGAACCAGTTAGCTTCACGACCCAAACCATTGCAGAGCCCGATCCAGGCCTGCCCTCGTTGGGAGGCGCGTCCCACCTGCAGCATAGTCCGAGGACCAGAAGGAATCAGCGAATCCAGGCATGGCGGGCAGCTGTTCTCTGGATGATCGGAGGGGCGAGGGGGGGAGGGGGGAGGAGGGGAGTGAAGAGTGGTGGAGCGGTGATTGGAGACTCCTAGTTCGTCTGCGTTGTCTCGTTAGGGCGATGCGAGCAACCGCGGCCGTACAGTCGCGAGCATTCAATACAGGAGGACGGTCGACGCGATGGAACAAGAGGGTGTATCGTGCGGGTATGCCAATCGCGCTGGACTGCGACGTTGGAAATGAAGCCTGTTCTGGTCCAAAAAAGTGGCGATGTTTTTGCTGGACGCAAGGCCGGAGCTAGGCCGTTGGAGGCGAGTGCGAAATGGTAAAAAGGGACGGCCGTCGACAGGCGCGAGAAAGAGAACGGAATGGGAGAGACGAAGGCTCCAAGAGAAACGCCGGTTGTGGTGGTCAAGCAAACGGAGAGAAGAGCACAATGACGACGAAGCAGCTGAAGACGAGAAAATAACAACACACCGAATAATATTAGTTAATACGAGTCCTCCCCATGCTGCGAGGAAACTACGCGGCGCATCCCAGGTCGTCAGCTCCTTCCGCGACGCCGCCCAATTTCGAAGCACTGGCCAGACCCCGGTTGCCCTTTCAGGCGGCCTGGTCGTAAAGGACCGCTGGCTGCTGCGGCGCTGACCCAGAGCAGTCTTCTCCACGGCGCTGGCTGTCTGCTGATTGGTCCGGTTTCTTACGCCGGACAGCAGTTGGAAGGGACCAGCCAGTGGAGGCAGGAGCGAACAGCAGCGCGAAAAACGCCTTGCCGCCCCCCCTGTGGAGGAAAGAACCCCTGAGGCTTACATCATTGCATGCCGAAAAGGGGGACCAATCTCACTGGGCCAGCCAGCATAAACATGTGCAAGATGCAGAAGACCGGTCTTTTTGTGCTTACTGCTCACTCCTCTTAGTGATGGCAGCATGGCTTGGCCGGGCCTCGGACACTGCACGCTGAGGCTGGTTTTCTGCAGTTGCGAAACAGTGGTGTCTGAGACACGAGAGCCGCTGTGCGAGGACTTCTCGTATCTTACAGTGTCTATCAGCCAATACGTACTGTTTTGTTATCTCACTAGAATATAATGATACGTCCCGCTCGGACGCTGTGCGAGTGATAATTCGCACGGCCTGGCCAGTCCTGGTTGGTCAGCTGGAACCAGCTTCCCAGTGAAGCGATAACAAAACAGTATCAGACTGATAACCGCGAGCTGTCACAGCCTACCGATTGCCCACTAATTGTTGTTGATGGCGACATAAGGCTGTGCTGTCCGCAGAGGTTCCCCCGCCGCCTCTTCCTTTCTATTCCCACCTTTCTTCCTTCCAAGCTTCGTTCCTGTGAACTGAAGCTCCTCAGAACATCAGTCTCCCGGGAAAATGGCCTTCCCAGCCAGCGACAAGGTGGCGTTCCAACCACTGACGGCCGACGACAACGACGGCGATGGCGTGAACGGCTCCAAGACGCGGCTCCAGACGACAATGTGGCAGCCACGGCCAGTCAAGTTCCTGGCGCTGCGCCTTGTCGTCCTGGTGGCGTCGGCACTCTTTCTGGGTGGCCACGTGGCGCTCTCGGCCGTGCGCGGCGCGGTGCGGCTGCCGTGCCACGGCGACGGCGGCAGCCGCCACCTTTCTCAGAACCTGACCATCGAGGAGCGGGTGGACCGGATCCTGGCGTCGACGCCGCTGATCGACGGCCACGACGACTTCCCCATTGCCATCCGCGCGTACTTCAACAACCACATCTACGGCGACGACTTCCGCAACGGCTTCGAGCGTGGCGGCCTGCCGGGGCATGTCGACCTGCCCCGGCTGCGGGCGGGCAAGAACGGCGGTGCGTTCTGGAGCGTGTTCACCCCCTGCCCCGAGAACGGCACCGACTTCTCCGACGAGAACTATGCCCAGAGCGTGCGCGACACGCTGCAGCAGATCGACCTCGTGGCGCGCCTGAAGCAGGCGTACCCGGCCGTGTTCTCGCCGGACGTCAACGCGTCGACGGCGCTGGCCGCGTTTGAGCGCGGCGAGCTGATCTCGCCGCTGGGCATCGAGGGCCTGCACCAGATAGGCAACTCGGTGGCCAACCTGCGGCGGTACCACCGCCTGGGTGTGCGCTATGCGACCTTGACACACAACGTACGTGGGGAGAGAGAGAGAGAGAGAAAGCACACCTCGTCTTGAGAAAACTAACCTCGTCGCTAGTGCGCCAACAAATTCGCCGATGCTGCGCTGTGGGAGCACCCGTTCCGCAAGGCGCCCAAGTTCTGGGACGGCCTCAGCCCGCTGGGCCGCAAGCTCATCCACGAGATGAACCGCATCGGCCTCATTGTCGACCTGTCGCACACCAGCGTCGACACCCAGGAGGACGTGCTGGGCGGGCGGCCCGACAAAGCGACCGGGTGGGCCGGCTCCAAGGCGCCCGTCATCTTCAGCCACAGCAGCGCCTACAGCGTGTGCCCGCACCCGCGCAACGTGCCGGACCATGTGCTGCAGCTCGTCAAGGCGCGCGGCGGCCTGGTCATGGTCAATTTCTCGCCCGACTTTGTGTCGTGCCACTGGACGGGCAGCCCCGCAGAGGCCAACGGCGTGCCCTCCTTTTTCCCGGGCAACTCGACGCTCGAGCACGTGGCGACGCACATCCTGCACATTGGACAGCTCATCGGGTTCGCCCACGTCGGCTTCGGCAGCGACTTTGACGGCATCCCGTCCACGCCACGCGGGCTCGACGACGTCGCCGCCTACCCGGCGCTGGTAGCCGAGCTGCTGCGGCGCGGCGTGACGGACGCCGAGGTAGCCCAGGTCGTGGGCGGCAACCTGCTGCGCGTGTGGCAGCAGGTGGACGCCGTGGCCGAGAAGCTGCAGGCGGAGGGCGTGGCGCCGCTCGAGGACGACCTCCCGAAACCCAAGTGGGATTCTGAAAGACTGGAAATATAAAGAAAAAGAAAGATGAACCGGCCGGGGGGGGGGGGCACCCGACAGGGCGGTGTATAGCGAATGCTTTTTGTTTTCTTCCCATTTCCTTTCTCAACCAAATATAATCGTACAGCCCATACACAATCCTTATTTTGCGCATAGCATAGAAGTTTCGTAAAAAGCACCAAAGCGTGCTGTCTGTCATAACATGAGCCACAACGGCCGCACAGTTTCCCAACGCCTACTACCTCCACCCCTACGGTGTCCCACACAGCCGCCGCTCCTGTGGTGCGCGGTATCCTCACACGCCGAAAGCTAGTATCGCTTAGCCCACCCGCTCGGTCCGGTTCAGCTTCCGCGCCGTCATGATTTGGTTCCGCGTCTGCTGGCCGCGCACGGGCAGGTTCATGGCGTGTCGCTTGCCCCGGTACGTGCCCATGTCGCGCAGCCGCTTGATGTTTTCTTGCACGATGCGCCGTGCGTCGCTTTCTATTGTCATGTTGGACAGCTCGGCCGTCAGCGCGGTGATCGTCTTGGCTGGCAGCGTGCCGATCTTGGCGCGCGGGTGGATGGAGAACTTGGCCAGGATGCGCGACGACGCCTGCGGCCCGATGGCATAAAAGGTCTCGAGGGCTTTCTGGGAAGGGGGAGGGGATAAATGTTAGCGACCAGGCCAGAGTTTGGAACAGCAGGTAACTCCGCTGGGGCACCATGGTTGAGACCGCCGTCTCATCCCCGGACACAACCCACCTTGACAAGCTTCAGCTCGTGGAAGTTGACGCCGAGAATGAACACCATCTTGCCGGGCGTTGAGGGGAGCTCTGCAGCGCCGCCGAAATGGGTGGAAAGGGCGGTATTTCGGGATAGGTGCCGCCGCAGTCGGTCGCGTCAATGGGGTGCAGCCGTGCCGTCGTGGGTGATCGCGAGGTTGGCAAAAAAGAGAGGTGCCGGCTGTCAGGCTCGACAAATTTGCGGCCGTTCCGAAGCCTCTCGAAAATTTGGCTGGTGATACAAGTGGGTCCAATGGCTAAATGTGGTGTGTGATTGGTCCGACGGCTCATGACCTGTGAGGCGGCCCGGCGCAGCCCTGTCGCCTCATCCGTACAGCAGTGTGTAGCGCCTAAATTTCTTCAGCGCAGATCCAAGATCACAGACAGATGCCCAGCAAAAGACAATCGCGGAGGACCAACCCTCGACGCATACTTTGGGGTTTTCTACTTTAGTTTTATTGCAGTAGTTTGTTTACGTACCGCTTTTTCTGTATTCTTCCCTCTTATTTTTATGGTGCTTACGAAGGGCACAAGACACAGTATTCTTCTCACGAGAATCAACACTTTTGCTTCACTTTCTCAGGCTCCCTCTCTCCTGGCTCAGGACCCCGTGTTAATCCAAGTATGGCTCTCTAAGAGAGAGACACACGTCGTCCAAGATTTCAGGAGCGGTCAAGCACCCATTCTGCACTGCCCGCCCCGGTAGAGGCATCGCCTCCTACCGTCTCGTCCACCACTTGACCGTCTTCCACTTCGCCACCTTCGCTCACGCGCCGATCATGCAGCCGGCCAAGCCTCTCCCGTATGCGGACGAGTTCGCATCGGCTGAGGACTATGTCGACCAGCTGCTGCACTACATCTACACGACGCCCGTGTTCCAGGTGCTAGCCGGGGGCGTCCACATCATGGACTTTTACACGACGGACCCGGGCCTCTTCTACTCGGTCGTGCCCGCCGACTGGCAGCCGTTCCTGCTGGACCGCGCGCCGATGGAGCTGCTCGACTTTCTGCTGCGCGACGACGTCGGAGAGGCGGCTGTCGCTGCCCATACCCATGCCGCAGCGGCCACGGGCCGTGTCCCGCCGCCCGCGAGTCTCGTCCAGTACGTGCGGGACATTCGGCGCTTCAGCCTGCGGAGGGCGGCCGAGACCCGGCGAGGAGCAGATGCCGCTGCTCCTGCCATCCCCCGGAAAATCACCATGGGTATGAACGTGAAGAAGATCCACGAGGTTACGCAATTCTCGGACTACGTGGACCGGCTGGCCGACGCGGTGTCGGCAGAGACGCCGGCGGCGCCCATCACCCACCTGGTCGACATTGGCAGCGGGCAGAACTACCTAGGGCGGGCCCTGGCGAGCAAGGCGGCGAGCGAAACCGGCAGCAGCAGCAGCGGCAGCCGTCGCCGCCGACGCGGCATCGTGGCGGTGGAGAGCAAGGACCACAACATTGCCGGCGCCAAGGGCCTGGACATGCTGACCGGCGTCATGGCGGCGCCGGAGCGGCCGATGCGCAACAAGAAGCTGTACCAACAGCTGCTGAGCCAGACGGACGCGGCGGCCGCCGCCAAGCTGACCGAAAAGGCGCGGAACCGGATCGCGCGCAGCTCGGCGGCACAAGGCCAAGGCGTGGCGGAGAAGGAAGATGCAGCAGAGGACGCACCGCCCGAGTCGTCGTCAGCAGCAGCAGCAGCAGCAGCAGCAGCAGCAGCAGCAGCACCGACTGCCATCGTCGCTGACCTGCGCTCCTACAACGAGATTGCCGCAGAAACTTACGCCATGAAGCAAAAGAAACACGGGGCCGCGTCGCCCGAGGCTGCACCAGCAACAGCAGCAACAACAACAACAACAACCGTTCCAATTGTCGACTCAGACAACCTAATCCAGTATGTGCAGGGCCGGCTCGAGAGCGGCGACCTGGCCCACGTCCTCTCCCAGGTGCAGCCAATACGGCAGGACGTCGACTCGGTCTCCTCTTCGTCTTCTGCTTCTTTGCCTTCACCCCCCTCTCCGCCGCCCGACCCCAGCTTTCTTACCGTGTCCATCCACTCCTGCGGCAACCTGTCGCACTACGGTCTGCGGGCGCTCGTGCTCAACCCGGCGGTGCGCGCCGTTGCCATTGTGGGCTGCTGCTACAACCTGCTGACGGAGCGCCTGGGCCCGCCGACGTACAAGCTGCCTGGCATGGGGCGGCGGCCCACGCTGCAGCCGGTCAACGGCCGCGTGGTGCGCGAGGCGGAGCGCCGCGACCCCGAAGGCTTTCCGATGAGCGAGCGGCTGGCCACGTATGTGGCCCCTGAAGCAAAGGCAGGAGCAGAGCCGGGCATCCGGCTCAACATTACGGCGCGGATGATGGCGTGCCAGGCACCAGCCAACTGGACGGAGGCCGCCAGCGAGGCGTTCTTCACACGGCATTTTTACCGGGCGATTCTGCAGCGCATTTTCCTCGACCGCGGGGCGATTCGGCGGGTGAAGCTGCTGGGGGAGGAGGAGGAGGAGGAAGAAGGGCGCAGGAGCAGCAGCGCCGCCGCCGAAGACGGCGGCGGCGGCGATGCGTCTGGGGCCGACGACGACACGGCGGTGACGCCCATCATCGTCGGCTCGCTGCGCAAGGCGTGCTACGCATCGCTGCCGGCGTACGTGCGGGGCGCCGTGGCCAAGCTGGCGGCCCAGGGCAACGGCAACGGGGCGGCGTCGGCTGCGGAGAACGCGGCGGTCAATGCGGCGGTGGCCGAGACGATGGGCCGGCTGACGGACGCGGAGCTGGAGGCGTACAACCAGCGCTTCGTGACGAACGGCCCGCAGAAGCGGCGCGAGCTGAGCGCGGTGTGGTCGCTGATGGCGTTCAGCGCGGGCGTCGTGGAGTCGGCGATTGTGGCCGACCGGTGGCTGTTCCTGCGGGAGCAGCCAGAGGTGCGGGCGTGCTGGGTGGAGAGCGTGTTTTCGTACGCGCAGAGTCCGCGGAACCTGGTGGTGGTGGGCATCCGGGGGGGGAGGGAGAGGGAGAGGGGGAGGGAGAGGGAGAGGGAGAGGGGTGCAGGGGTCAGTGAGGTGTCAGCTGGTTCCGGAGAGCAGTGGTCGAGGGAGACGAAAAGACGGGAAGAAGAAAAACAAAAGAGAGCCAATACGAAAGAAGAGGCGAATGGCGTTCCTGGCCTTGCGTAGCGTGGGGACCCGTTCGCCTGCATGCAGTCGTTTGTGACCAAGTCTCTCTCCTCCCCCCGTTCCAGACCCGCCCATACCCCCCCCCCCCCCCCCCCTTTTTCTCTCTTGTTGACAAGCACACCGGTCAGAGCAGCTCCCCTGTCCGACCGGACCGATCAGCGCTCTGCAACCACATGCTGCTTCCCGTCGGGCAGCATCGTCGTCGGCGTCGTCGTCGTCGTGTGCGCTCTAGGCTTAAAGGAGCGGTTGCTCCTCCTCCTCCTCCTCCTCTGTGCCGCCCCGTCGTTGTTCCGCCTCGACATCAGAAGACCCAACCTCCTCCCACTTTTTATATTTTGCTTTCCCCGACGCGTGGGGGTGCCCCCCCCCCTCTTCCGCCCCAAAATCCCTTCTACACGATGTCCCCTCACTCTCCGTTCGTTGTCTCTTGATGCCAGCCCCCCCCCCCCTTGTTCTGCCATCTGACCCCTCGTCGCCTTTTCCACTTTTGGCTCCCGCGTTTCCGTTTGTCTTTTTATTCGTTGTTCCTTTGCCCGTGCCACATGTAGCCGCTGTGAACAAAAGGACAGAGGACACAAGGACAAGAGGAACAAAGAAGTAATGAACGTGCGGCGACGTCTGTCCCCGTCCCTCCCTGCCATCGACGGCTGTTTCCCAGCTCCCGGCGCGTCAACTCAGCCCCTGACGTGACATCTTACATGCCGTCGGGTCGGCTGTATCTTACCATGACTGCTTCCAATGGACGGCCGGCTTCTCTCTCTGTTTTCCGCATTGTTTTATTCGTGCTCTTCTCCTCCCACCAGCTTTCCGTCGACCGTTGTGCGCAGAGGTTGTGTGGGGTCTCCGCCATATTATTTTTAGGCGGTTCCCGCTAAATGTCCCCCCTCTTCCCCCCCCCCCCCCCCCCCAATTCGCTGCAACTGGCGTTCACCAACAGCTGGTGATTGTCGAGGTCGCCACCACCACCTCCTCGATTCTGGCCAACACAGAAATCCGCAACCACCCCGTATTCCCAATCGAAGCTTTCTTTCCCTAGTCCTACCCATGGCTTCGATCGGCTGCAGACAAACTCGCCGTCGTTCTTGTTCTTAAAACAGGCCCTCTCCCCCCCCCTTCGTTTTGCCCCTAAATAATAAACGTTGACTCACATCGCCCCCCCCCCCCCCCCTCCCCATCTTTGACCACTTTATTCCTTATCTGGAGACAATAGTGTTCTCTCTTTGTTGGCTCTGGCCTCTCCTGACATCCGGCATCAGACCTCTCTCACCTTTGTCAGCCCTTCCTCGGCACTGGGCCAACATTGGCTTCGGCCTCTGATGTGCTTTTCTCGGCTTCCTCCCTCTGACAACACCCCCAGCGTCTTTGCACACGATATATCTTGCAACCCCCCCCCCTCGACCCCCCCCCCATTGACTGCCTAGCTTGCCTTTACTTGCCCTTCTCAGACAAGTTTCTGCAGCTGCATGGGCTTCTCGTGTGCGTATGTTCTGCATATCTCGCGCGTCGTCCTTGCATGATGTCTGCATGCTGGGGTCCGGGAAACCAAGACATCCCACATCTTATTACCCCCTAGACCCGAGAGGCTTTGCACCAGTCAACGAACGGCCAGAGCATCGTGCCGTTGAACCAGCGGGAGAGGGGCAAAAAACGACGACCGGCCGCACTAGCCTGTAGCTCTACTCCATAGGTGTTTTTTTTCCTCTCCTTTTTCTCCTGCCCTTCCTTATTTTGTAGCTGCTGTCCTGGTGTATTTCGTCTCGTTTCTGAATGCTTCCCTGTTCCTTGTTAGTCTCGGCTCTCTTGTTCGTTCGGTTCCCCGTTTCCCACGCCGTCTCTTTCTGCATTCTGCAGTCTTGCCTATCTCGGAGGAGCCATTCCCAGATCCCTCCTTTTTAGACGAGGTCTTCCTCTTCCCTCCTCCCCCCTTCTCCTCCCTTTCTTCCTTTTCTCGGATGGGATGAGCTTCTCTTAGACTGCCCGTCCCGTTTCGTCTTTTCGGCTTTTACATCTTTTCGTGTCTTTGTCTTGTTGCCTTTCGCTATTTCCCTGTTTCTTTATCGGGGCATTTGCTGCTCCATCGATACCATTACGGATTGTTCCATTTCCTCTTACGTTGCCATCTGTGTCCTGGCGAGACCCGAGCGACACGGACCACACATCACCTGCCCGGCAGCTAGGAAGGAATGCATCTGCTCTTGTAATAAGCTTTTTCTCTGCGAGATTCTGCTTCCATACCACATCCGGTCGTTTCCCCCCCTTTTTCATTGACCAGCTTCTTTCATTCCATTTCCTATATTCTCATTGTTTGGGTGAGCACGGCTGTACACGTGCCTGTGCCTGTGTCTGTGTTCCTTGTTTCCCACACACAAGACAGTCCGAGATCCGAGACTTGCGGCATCCAACCTTGCAGGATCCAAGCCCTGGTGCAGTATGAATGCCCAGGTTTCGTTCCTGGTGAGTCAAGCTTCAGACCTACCGACCTCATCTTTGTTTTTGCTGACACCCCCCTCCCCCCCCCAAGGACGGCGAGCTGAGCCTCATCCACATCCCGCTAGAGCTGTATTCCGCATTCATTCGGCCCATCCTCCAGATTCTGCTGCCCCAGGCCCACAGCCTGTCCAGGGCCCAGGATGACCCCTCGCCGCCCGAGGGCCTCACGTCCGACTTCACCCACAGCTTTCTCAACCTCAGCGTCACGCCCGTCGAGTGTTCCATCGTCTGCCACACCTACTGGGCCACGCATGTCTTCGAGCCCGCGCTACGGGCCGCCCGGCTGCCCCCGGATGCCATCGGCGCCGTCTCCGTCGCCAAGGAGGCGTACATTGCGCTCTGCGTCATGAGCGGCGGCATGGACGCCGGCTCGCGGGTTGTCGATCTGTCGTCGCCCCTCGCTCTGGCCGGCATTCCCCTCTTCTTCATCACCACCTACTACTCGGACTTTATCCTCGTGCCCAGCAAGGACCGCCAGAGCGTCGTCCAGGCCCTGTTGTCGCGGGGCTTTGAGTTCTCCGAGTTCGAGTCGTCGTTTGTCTCGCCCGGCTCGCTGTCCCACCCACAAGCACAGGCCCACCATCATCAGCGCGGCGGCGGCGGCAGCAGCAACAACAACAACAACAACAACCACAACCACAGCCACAACAACATGAGCGGCAGCATCACCAGCCTGTCGTCCTTTCAGCAGCAGCAAGAACTCGACCCGCCCTCCAACCCGGCCGAGCTGCAGGACCGCACATTCGACCTGTTGCGGAAACGCAACGTCGTGCCGTACATCGTCCCCGGTCTCAGCCTCGCACACTGTTCCGGTGCGAGTCTCGGGGGCGGCGGCGGTGGTGGCAGCGGCGGAGGCGGTGGGGGGGGAGGAGGGATGGGGGGCGGGGGAGGAGGAGGAGGAGCAAGAGCAGGAAGTGGCGGCAGCGGCGGTGTCGGCGGCGGAGGCGGCGGCAGCGGCGGCGGGGGCAGCATCCACGGCCACCGCCGCGGCTCACAGCGGCGCGGCACACGCCAGCGCGACAGCTGGGTTGACACGGTCGACACACGGCTGTACACGTGCCTGGTGGCCGCCCTGGCGCTGCCGCCGCGCTTCCTCTCCATCACGCTGGCCCCGCCAGACCCCCCGTCCGTGCTGCTCGACAAGACGCTGCTGCCGCTGTTTGGGCAAGCGCTGGTCGGCGATGTGGCGGGCGACCTGGTGCCCATCTTCCTCGACCTCGTGACGCTGCCATTTGAGGCAACCGGCATCGTCTCTGGCGTTGCCGGCAAGCTGGTGGCCGAGATGAGCGAGGCCGAGCTGCCGGAGCTGTCGTACCTGTCGACATCCAAGGCAGGCGCGGTCATACTGGCAAACGAGCACGCACAGAACGCGCTGCAAATACTGCAGCCACTGCTGGAGGGCGAGGACACATGACGAATTGGGGGGGGGGGGGGGGGGGACCGCAAGCGTTGAAGGATCAAAAGCCAAAGAGGAAGCCCATGGACAGAGCTCCGAGTGCCGCAAAAGGGAAGAGACTGCAGAATTGTGAAAAGGGGAGACGGTCCAGGCACGGGGGGGAAACAACCCAAAAGAGAAACAAGGGAGGCCGAGACAGAGTGAGAGACAGAGAGAGAGAGAGAGACGGACAGATGCCAA
Source organism: Ophiostoma pallidulum (assembly GCA_019925425.1). Classification (NCBI taxonomy): domain Eukaryota; kingdom Fungi; phylum Ascomycota; class Sordariomycetes; order Ophiostomatales; family Ophiostomataceae; genus Ophiostoma; species Ophiostoma pallidulum. The sequence goes on from JADHKO010000134.1 coordinate 38,541, forward strand.
TTCAAAACCCAACTGTCAATTCGACCACACCGAGGGAACCATGCAGTGGCACCACACCGCCCGTCCCTTGTTGCATGTGAGCTGCTCGTTAAACAAAAAGGACGGTACCAGGACGCGTTCGCCGTTGGCGCGGCTCGAGGCCACCAGTGAAAAAGAAGCAAAAAGTGCAGATGTTGCAGACGTTGCAGACGGTGCAGACGTTGCACATCGGATGTGCCTTTTTTGGTTGCGTCTCACTTTAGCGGCGGCATGTCGTTCGCAGGGCACCTTGTTCCTTCCTGCTCGTAATACCGCAAGGCCTGGCCAGGCCACCAGGCCATTGTTCGCCTGAGGGGCACAGCCCACCTAAATTTAGACTCCGCACCAAAACGCCCTGCAGGGAGAGCGCACAGCAGAAAAGGGGGCAGGAGCGGCCCACAAGCGCTTTCCGATCAATCGCCAGGTCGTTTCCTTTCTTGGGTCTTCCTTGGCGCCCACAGTCGTTCCTGCCTCCTCGTTCTCCCCTTTCCTCCCTTACTTTTTGTCCTCCCACGCTCTCTGCCCCTTCCCTTTTCGGCCTCGTCGCAGGCCTCCGGCAAGCGCCAGCAGAGCCGCTTCGCTGCAGATGCGCCACGTCGATTTGCCCAGGCCCGGCCCACCTTTCCGTCTCGTATCTTACTCCTGTCTTGCCGATCTTTTCGAGTCGTGGTTGTCCCCGGCCATCATTGTCGAGAGAACAATGGACCGTTGCAGAGCAGTTTAAGCGTTTTCCATTGTATTGTGTATTTTGTTTTCTTAGCTTGCCGTTGCAACCTTGGAAAAAGTACGTACCATTGCGTTGGCTTCGTTGGCCTTGTCGGCTTCTGTATCTTGCCATGAGTGCTCCGTAGCTTTTGAAAAGGGAAAGCGCATGGGGTGGTGCGCCTTCCTTCTCTGCCGTCGGCACCCACCTCGCTCCTGCCTGGAATCAGTCTGCCCAGAGTCCGCGGGCAGCAGTCGCGATCGACTCACTCCCCGAAAGGAGCAGGACCTTGGTCAAATGTGGTTGTGTGGGCACTTCAGCCTTGCCGCACTTTCCCCTTTCTGCTCCTTCCTTTCCAGGGCCGCCGTTTAGCTTGTCTCCCTGTTTTCTTTTTCTTTTTTTCTTTTTTTCTTTTCTTCTTTTATTCGTTCTTCTCTCATTTCCTCTTTTCCTAGTCGGCCATCCATGGCTGCTACGCCGTGCTTCTCCCTCCTCTCTGCCCTTCACCTGAGCCGCCGTCGCTCCTCGCGGGATTGCGGCTGAATCCCCTTGCTCGCAAGCCAGACGTTCTAGGAGTGCCTCCGGACTGCGACCCACGCGCGTCCCTGCCCCATCTCCATCGGCTCCAATAGTTCTCACGTCTTGGCATCGACTCGCGCGCCGCAGGATTCCACCTCCTCCTCCTTCGCCCTCTTCCTTGACCCGCCCCCCCCCCCCCCCCCCAAACGCCTGTCTTTTGCTTGTCTCGCGCTCGCGCTCAATCTGCGTTACCATCTGTTGTTGTTTTTTAGAGCATGCCGACTGCCTCTTTCCCTCTCCCAGTTTCTTTGGAAGAGAACGAGTCTCCCTCTTCTTCTGCTGCGCAAGCTCTCTCACTTTCTTGGGGCGGCCTGCAGGTCGTTTCAGAAATATCCTCCTCCTTTCTCTCGCTCGCTCTCGACTCTCGTGTTGGGCCTTTTGTCCCTCCTCCTTCGTATCCTTTCCAGCATTCTATCGTGAACCCTCGCCAAAGCCAGCACGGCTCTTTCTTGGCCCAATAGCCTAACGACATTCTTTCCGCCAGCAGACGACCAGTCGCCGCTCTCGCTCCAGTTTGCGCCGACCGCCATCCGTCTCTCTCTCCATCTCTCGCTTTTTGCTTCCCAGCAAGCCGCTTGTTCTGTCTTCGCTACCTCGGCACACTCTCCTCTCCTCTCCTCCCCGCTCTCCCACCCGGTTCATCTACTCCCGGTCCTTCACCCCTTTGCGCCGCTTGCCTCACGCCGCCTTGGCCTCTCCTCTTCCCCGTACCATGAGCACGTAACCAGCCATGGATCCGCATGGCGCCGCGTGGGCCACGGGCCACACGCCGCCTGCCTCGTCTAACCCTCCGGTACCGTCTTCCGGGATGACCACGGATCCCGCCCGTCCACTTCCCTCTGCATCGCAAGAACGTCCTCTCAACCATCGCATCTCCTGCCTCTCTGATATTACCGACTTTGACACCTTTGACGTTTACCAGTCTGCCGCTGTTCTTCAGCACGACGCGCACCAAGATGCCCAGCACCAGCCCGCCGGTGCCACTGTCGCGTCACCGTACGATCCGCAGCCAGCACTGCGCGGTCGCGAGTCGCTCGTGTCCATTGACTCGCTCGTGTACGATGAGGCTCTCAGTGCCTACACCAGGACCACAGCGGCAACACCGACAACCGCATCTACACCTCCAGTCGCGACCGCTGCGCCAATTCTTCCATATTCGGGTCAACCGACGACAGCCCAAGCTGATGGCGAGCGCCGCTGGTCCGCGGCCGCGGCCGCGGCCTCGGCTACGCCAGCCCCTTATTCCACGTATGATTCCAGCTACGGGTCCGGAACACCGGTCAGCCCTACTAGCTATTCTGCTGCGCGGTTTGGGTCCTCCACGCGCTCTGGGAACACAATGGCCCGCCGGCTCACCAACATACTTTCAGGACGGAGACAGAACTCGCGCCGCGGGGATGCAGCCTACGGGTCGATCCTGGAGGAAGGCCCCTACGAAGGCTCGCGCGAAAGCATTGACTTGACGAGTCTGGTGCAGAACGCCGCACCCATGAGCCAATCCCCTGTCTCCGCTTTCAAGCCGTACTCTCGTCTGGCGGAGCATGACACAGAGAATGCTGACGGCGGCCCTCGGTCAGCAACAGCTGTGCCCGTTGACTTGTCCAGCTTCTTCGGTCCGTCGACAAGCCAGGACGAAGCATTCATCAAAAGTCTCCAGGACCAGGAGGCCAGCGGCAAGCTTACCCTTGGACTCGGCGCCGGCTTTGGCCCTGGCACGAAGCTGAAGGAGTCTGAACTGCTTGCCAATGCCTCTACTTCCGGTTTCACCGCAGCGGCGAACAGCCCCACGGCCATCTTTGCCACAGATCGCGGCAGCTCGCTGCGGCGGACGTTCACTCGAAGATGGGCGTCCTCACCTTCTTCGTCCGTCGCCACACCGCCAACACCCATGACCGCTTCCGCATTGCCCCTCAGCGCACTTCATCTCTCCCGGCAGGGTACGGTAAAAGCTCTTGCACAGATCGAAGCGAACCGGCGAGGCGAGATTGTTGAGGTGATTATGGAAGAAGAGGAGGGCGACGGCTCTCGCGACGTCGGTGGTGGCATACACAGCGATGATGCTGGTAACAACATCGGCTCCAAGGTCGACCTGAGCGTCGTCTCCGGTCTCGAAGGGCCTGATACGCTGTCAGGGGAGGCCATGAGCACGGCGAACAAGCGGCTTTCGGTGATTCCTTCGAGCTCGTCCGCGGCCAACAGCACGCAGAAGACGCAGGTGTTTTACCCTCAGCCGAACTGGCGCCCATTTTCCATGCGCTGGCCGTACCTAACGGCTCTCATTATCCTGTCCGTTGTACTCGGCGTAACCCAGGAACTCATGTATCGCTTATCCCTCCGTCGCCCACTTGTCCACTTTCACTCGCCTACGGAGATTGACGGCGGCCTCTACTTTGCCGTCAAATTCGCGCCGACCCTTGTCGCAGTTACATTCGGTGTCTTGTGGCAAGTTACCGACTTTGAGGTGAAGCGCCTCGAAGCGTTTTACCAAATGAGCAAGGCAAACGGCGCCCTCGCAGACGAGTCGATCAACGTGGACTACGTGACCAACATTACGATCTTCGCCCCCGTCCGGGCCCTGTACTGCAAGCACTATGCGGTCGCCGTCTCGGCTGTCGTGTCGTTGCTAGCTGTGTCCCTAGTCCCAACTCTTGGCGCAGCGGCCATAGTACTGACCCCGGACCGCACAACACGCCTGGCAAACCCCCAGGACGAAAAGAAGGTGCTCATCAGCGCTGTATGGTCACGGATGCTGACCGCCGTCCTGTTTGTGATCGCGGCGCTGGGCTGCTTGCTGTTCTGGCTTCTGCAGAGGCGGCGCTCGGGCCTGTTGTCGGACGTCAAGGGCATCGCAGGGCTCGCGTCCATGGCCGTTGTCAGCCATATCATGACCGACTTCAAAGGCATGGACTTGGACACGCACGAAGACATACACAACAAGCTGAAGGACCACCGGTACGTCCTGCGCAACTCGTCCTTGGCGCCCGATGACGAGAACCCTGCATCGCTGGCGGAACGCGAGTGGTACAAGGAGCATGGCAGCCACATGTCTAAGAACCCACACCCCATCATGCTGAGGGCACGCGGATGCATCCCGTACATCTGTGGCATCTTTCTGTTTGCGGCGCTCATCCCGGTGGTGCTGTTCACGCGGGCCAACGAGCTGATGGACAAGGCGCCGTGGCTGCTGACGGCGCTGGCCGTCTCCATCAAGCTGGGCTGGGGCGGGCTGGATACGTCGGTGCGCATGATGGAGCCGTACTACATCCTCTGGCGGCGGCACGCAGCGGCCAAGACTCTGACGCTCGACTATACGGCGATGCCCTTCCTGTGGGTGCCGCTGCAGGCACTGAGAAACGGGCACCTGCTGGTGTTCTTTGTGGGCTTTGGCACGTTCATGACGGAACTCATGACGGTGCTGGTGACATCGCTCGCAACCGTCGAAGGCCACGACTTCATCCGGTTGGGGGAGTCTTTGTCAGCCGAGAGCAGCGCCAACAGTGGCGAAGAGACGGCTTCGACGTTTTGGTTGACCTTGTGCCTGGCGATGTTCATCCTGTCGTACATGGGCATCGTGGCAATGGCCGTGTACATCCGCCGGCGACAGCCGTTCTTGCCGCGGCAGCCCAACACGATCTCGTCCGTCCTGGCGTTCATTCACCAGAGCAAGATGTTGTGGAACTTTGTGGGCACAAGCAAGATGAACAACACCGAGATGCTGGCCCGGCTGGCGGAGAAGGGCGGTACGTACGGCCTAGGCTGGTTTGAGGGCCGCGACGGGCTGACGCACTGTGGTGTGGACCAGGAAGAGCTGATGAGCAGCTATAAGCTTGGCTACGACTACACCATGAGCAACAAGCCGTGGAATGAGTAGCGAGTTGGAGAAAAGGGGAAGGGAGAGGGGGGGGGGGGGGTCGTCTGTACAAGAAAAGAGTCTTATTTTGTATTTTTTATTCATTTCTGTTCCCTGTCTTCATTTCTATTCCCGCTGGCGTTTCTTGTTTTTTTGTTCGTCTTGTTTTACTCTTTTTGCATGGCGGAACAAAGGCGAAGCAATGGGAAAGGGCTGTGCGATGATATCCCGGGGGAGGGGGGGGGTTGAAGATGGCATGTGATACTAATTTCATTTTGCATATATGTGCTGCATATTACGGTCAAGGGGGATGTGCTGACAACCGCCGTATGGCATGGATGCTATCTTTGCCTGTTGTAGTTCACAGGGCATCTTAAAGATTTTTTCAAATATGTATATAAAAACATTAGTCCTTCCCTGTCGCCAAGATTAGGATGTTCAAAAACGGGTGAATGACGAGATGCGTGTTTGCAAAAGAAGAAGAGGAAGGACAGGGGTATCTGTACATAAATGCCGATATAATTGTACATTCACTTTGCGTTCGTGCGTGCTGCTCTGGGAGCTCCCTTTGTTCTTGCTCTTGTATGAACGTTCGTATGAACCTATGAGCGTATAAATGCAGCCAGCCTCTATGAAACAGACGACCCGACGGGTTCAGCGAACACGTTGGCAAACGTGGTGATGGATCTGCGTTCGCACTGCCCGCGGACGGTGCTGCTGTGCAACCCTCCCCCCCCCCCCCCCCGAGTATTACCTCAGACTAGGACCGTGCTCGTGTTGCTCACGATATCCTTGCTGTCGACAAGCCAAGGGAGTGGGAGAGAGAAAGGGAGAGCCAGCAAAGCAAGGACCGCCCCCCCCCCCCCCTTTTGCGTACGGATGGCACATGGCCTCGGATCTCTATTGTTGGTTTGTCTTGTGCGCGTTTGTTTCAAAACAGGGGCATAACACCCCCCCGTCCCCTCCTCTCGCCGCCTCCTCGCCAAGAAAAAAAGGGTCGTTTGATGTGCGTTAAGGTTCTTTTCTCCCTCCCTCTCTCTCTCTCCTTCTCCCCGCCTCTCTACAAGCTCAGGTCCGATCCTATCCTCCCTGCGACCACTCTCTCCCCTCAATCTTGCTGTACGGAAGTGGCCAGGAACCCTAGCCTCGACGAACCCTCCCCCCCCCCCCCCCCAAGCACGGAGTCCCCTAGGCAAATAGCAAACTGTCTGGCTGCGAATGTGCAGGACGGAGAAGCAGCAGCTGCTCCTTAAATTTCGGGTAGCGAATGCAGTCATTGAGAAAAAACAGTCTCTGTTGGGAGAGGGTCTCTTCTCTTTCGTCTTTCTCTCGACCCCCCTCTTCTTCTCCTTCTTCTTCTGTCTTCTTCTTCTTCCTCTTCTCTCGGTCATCAGACTCTGGTCCTGCCTCCCGGCTGTGCAGTCGAAGAAAACAGGTCCCAGAATGTCACTGGCTTCTCCGGCCGTCCAATACGAACCAGCTGCCTCCCCTCCCCCTTCTCAGCCCCCGGTGCAGTAAGACGGACGAATTCCAGTTTTGTCACGCAGTAGGCGAGGAAGACCACGGGCTCGTATTTATGTTTCTCTGCGTCTGGAAGCCTTCTTAATGTGTTCGAGTCGACAAACGAGTTCGGGGGTGCAAGCGTGTCTTTGCCTCGTCCATGCCCGCACCTTATTACAATGCCTCCTTCGCAGGGCTATATGCATGCTCTATCCATATTGGCCAGGCTCCATTAATTCCGTGCGCCGTCTCCTGCGTCGTCTCTCTTCACCCCCCCCCCCCCCTCCCATAGTATCCTACTCCGTACTACGTTCTTTGGAACACGCAAGCGTGGCTGTGCACCTAAGATTGCGCTTTTCTCTTGTTTGAGCAGGGCTTACGACGTGCACAGGGCCCGGCCCCGGCCCTTCTGGCTCCTGGGCATATGTACTCCGTACGAAGTAAGATATGACAGCGGCGTATGACGGCTGGGGCTGGTCCCCCGTCTTCTGACAATTGGTGTTTGGGAACCCCCCCCTCCCCGGGCACTATGACATGCACACACTCACGGCGGCCGGCTCCCAGCCAATGGATCCCATCTGCAACACACCGGGCTTCTGCGCCGGCGGCTGCTCGCGGCTAGCCGACTGGCCTTTTGTTACCATTCATCCAGTGTGCTGCTCAGTGCTGGGAGACAAGAGAAAGACGGAAAGCTGAGCCTCATGTCTGTCTGCCCCCCCTCCGTTTCACGACTGGCAACTCTCACGCCGGCTAAACAAGGGGCGGGGGGCAACATACTGAATATAGTGCACGGAGTATGAGTATGTTTTCTCCTCTCGCTCAGCTGTAAGAGAACTTCTGAGCAATCGTGAGTCCAGGTCGCCGTCGTCGGACTTGTGCATTTGTTTCGTCCCGTGCCAAACACGACCCAAAACACGAGCTGGCGGTGGCTGTGCAAAAAGAGGGGGGGGCAAGCCTCTTTTTCTTCTTTTTTCTTCTTCTTTTTCTTCTTTTCTTCTTTTCTTCTTTCCTTCTCTTTTCTCGTCGTACTTCTGTCATGCCATTGCGCTGTAAGATGCGTTGTGCCGTAGAATGGCAGAAAGAATGCCAGAATCCTAGGCTTAATCGTGCCACGCCCCACTTTATTTCGGCCACATTCTGCACCCTCTCTAAAGAGAGTGCTGCCCACCCAATTGCCCACCCCAGCCAAATGCACACCCCATACAAATTACCCATACAAAAGTCGACAAAAAGTACAAAATCTTCAATAAAAATATAGAAATACTATAAAAATACAATTAAATCTGTAAAAGTATAAATAGTCGTTGTATATTTATTTTAGTATTTTACGATTAATATACGTGGAGATATGAACGTATTTTGATGGATTTTCGAGAAGTCAAATTTGTATGTGATTTGTATGTGATTTGAAAAGTGTGCATTTGGCTGGGGTGGGCAATTGGGTGGGCAGCACTCTCTTTAGAGAGGGCAGAAAATGGCCGAAATAAAGTGGGGCGTGGCACGATTAGCGTCTTCTCGAGAGAAGGGGGTCGCCCCTGGCAGAGAAAGGATGGCAGCCTGCGGGAAGGACAGCCTTCCAGCAGGGTCGCCTCCGTACTACGGGGCATTTGTGCTGGCATAATACGGAGGGGCGAGGCCTCGTATTAAAGTCGCCCTACTCCGTACTCCGTACTCCGTACAGTGCTGGTCTTTCCGAATGGAGCCTCTCTGTAATTTTCCCTTGGTGGATGGAGCGCTCTTTCCCCCACTGGAGGCCATGAGTGGGGCCATTGTTCCCACTGTGCTCCCATGCTTCGTATGCGCGGAGTACGGGTACGAAGAACGGAGAAGACCAGAACAATTACGTCGTGCGTCGCAACTCGTATCGCCCGGAGTAGGGAGCCCAGAGCGCCAAGTAAGACGATACAGAGCGGGAGGGGGATAAAAGAAGACGAGAGGTCGCCAGCTGGGGCCAAAACGAGTTCGAAACCGGTTGATCTAAATAAAGCAACAGCAGGACAAAGAAAGGGCAGGTGCGACCAGCAAAGAAACGGAGGCAAGGACGGCCTAGCCAAGCAAAAGCGTGACCGGAAAGAAAGAACAAAAAAATTCGGGACAAAGTCCCTTCGTCAGCGACACGCCCCCAATCGATACACCTGGACAAAGCAAGGGACGCGCACGACGAGCAGGAAGAGACAAAAAAGAACGAGGAAAAGGGGCAAAGAGCGGGGGAGACAGGTTCCAGAAAGGCAGGGCCGACGGCCGACGGCTGGCGCGGCGTCATCTACTCGTCGACACCGTCTGTATACAGTGTATATACAGTGCCAAGAGCACATGGTAGGATGTACCCCTGGCGGCACACCGCACGGCCGCGATACGAATCTGCCCCCTTACCTTGGCCTGCGAGCACTCTGGCATGCGCACTGTTCTATGGTAAGTTACCTCACTAGTGCAGGGCCAGCGCTTGTCGAAGCATGTACCCCAGCCGCCCCCGGCCCAGCCCCCCGTAACAAGGCCTGCCAAGGTTTTGTTTTGTGCATTGCACTGCTGGCTTTCGCTCCCGCCTCTTGTTTTCACTTTTCACAGCAGATGGGCTGGCCGCTCTTTCCTCGTCGTGTGCACTTGCGGAGTATTACGAGTACGAAGAACTCCGTGCTCGTAGCGTATGCCGGTTTTAATGGCACCCCCCCTTTCACCCCCCCTTCTCGTGCTCTCATTTGCCCTTCTTTATTACGGTGCATCCACCCCTTTTGTCGCCGCCGCGTGCCCCTGCTCTCCTGATGCCCTTCTGTTGGTGCTTTTCCCTAATTGCGATGTACTCGTAGGCGTATTGCTCCAGCGGACTTCGCACTGGTAGGATACGCCGAAATGTATCTTACCTCGTAGAATATTAATACTGGCCTCCACTGTTTTCCCTCGCTCCCGGGCGTTCCTGTTTGCACGCCCCCCCCCCCCCCCCTTCGCTCTTTCCTCTGCCACCGTTAAAAATACATCCACAGCCAACCACCATCACCACACCACAAAGGAAAAAAAGGGAAAGAGGGCCTGGCCTTACTGCGTTGCACTTGCCTTCCGTCACCTTTTGGAGCGTCTCTCTCCTTCCTCTCCCTTTTCTTGTTTGTCCATTTCTCCTTCCTCCCCTTTCCCTATAATCATCGCCAAAACTGCATCTCGACTTTTATTTTTCTCTTTCGCTTCTTTGCCCTCTCTTTTTCTCCCCCTTTTGTCTTTGCATCCTCGTTCTTTTTTGGGTGCGAACGCCCCCCTTGTATCTCGCACTCGCCCTCCCTCACTGACGAACCGCGTGGCCCACTTCCCCCTTTCGCCTTTTGCGTCGCGCCCGCTCCCCCCCAAAACACCCAATTTCCTCCCTCGCTGCTTGTTATTCAACAAACCTCTTCGAGTGAATGCCACAAAAGGGATTCCCCGGACGCGACCCTCTCTCGCCTTCTCGACGACGCTCGTTTTTTGTCTAGTTCTTTTTGTGTGTCGCTTTTTATCAACCGGCGATTCATTCGTTTTCCGGCGTTGGCCCTCGCTCACCCGCGTCCCCCGAGTTCACCACATGATTTCCCGGCCGTGAAATCCAGGATCCCAACCTCTCTCTCCCCCTCCCAGACCACCCTTCTGATCGAGCCGCCGCTGCCGCCGCCACCGCGACAATGTGGTCTTCCGCAAGATCACTGCTCTTTGCCGCCCTCGGCGCCCTCTGCGTCGCCTCGGCGTCGGCTGAGCAGATGCTCAAGTCTAGCTCGCTCAACACCTGCCAGACCAACTCGGGCTTCACAGCCAGTCTGTTCGATGTCGTATACACGCCCAACAACGGCTCCGCCAGCGTCGACATGGTCGCCGTCTCCTCCATCGAGGGCAACGTCAAGTTCGACGTCATCATCTCCGCCTACGGCTACCAGATCATCCGTCGCACCGTCGACCCCTGCGACTCCGGCCTCGCCGGTCTCTGTCCCATGACCGCCGGCAAGCTTTCCATGACCTTCAACCTCGTCGTCGGCACCGACGCCTCCAGCCAGATCCCCGGCATTGCCTACAGCTTCCCCGATCTCGACGCCACCGTCAAGGTCTTCATCAACATGACCTCGGGCGACCAGGCCGGCCAGAGCGTGGCCTGCGTCGAGGCCGACATCTCCAACGGCAAGACGGTCGATCTGCTCGGCGTGAAGTGGGCCACCGGCATTGTTGCCGGCCTCGCGCTCGCCTCGTCCGCCGTCGTCTCGGGCCTGGGCCATTCCAACGCCGCCTCCCACGTCGCCGCCAACGCCCTGTCGCTTTTCGGCTACTTCCAAGGCCAGGCCATGATCGGGCTGACGGGCGTCAAGCTGCCGCCTGCCGCGCAGTCGTGGACCCAGGACTTCCAGTGGAGCATGGGCATCATCCGTGTGGGCTTCATGCAGACCATCTTCACCTGGTACCAGCGCGCCACGGGCGGCACGCCGTCCGAACTGTTCGACTCGCTCACCACCGTGTCCGTCCAGGTCGAGAAGCGCTCGCTCAGCATCGCCGACGCCGCGTCGCAGTACCTGCCGCGCGCGCTCTCGTTCATGCCGCGCCACGTCGCCATGATGCCGCGCCACATTGTCCGCCACGCCAGCAACGCCGCCAGTGCCATAGCCAAGCGCGCCAACATCCAGACGAACAGCTCCGGCAGCTACGTCGTCTACGGCATCCAGCGCGTGGCCTACCGCGCCGGCATCGAGTCGACCAACCTGGTCCTGACGGGCCTGACCTTTTTCTGTGTCTTTGTCGTGCTCGTCATCCTCGGCGTTGCCGCGTTCAAGGGCTTCTGCGAGCTGGCTGCCAAGAACCGCTGGATGAAGAGCGACACCTTTCTCGAGTTCCGCAACGGCTGGTTTACTGTGCTCAAGGGCATCCTCTTCCGCGTCACCCTCATCGGCTTCCCGCAGATGTGCATCCTCTGCCTGTGGGAGTTCACCCAGGTCGATTCCCCCGCCATCGTCGTGCTGGCCGTGTTCTTCTTCTTCGGCATGGTCATCACCCTCGGCTGGGCCTCGTCCAAGGTGATTCGGATCGCCCGCCGCTCCGTCGCCATGCACCGCAACCCGGCCTACATCCTCTTCTCGGACCCGCAGGCCCTGAACAAGTGGGGCTTCCTCTATGTGCAGTTCCGTGCCTCCGCGTACTACTACATCGTGCCCATCCTGTTCCACAGCCTGCTGAAGGGCATGTTCGTCGCCTTTGCCCAGTCCAAGGGCACCGTCCAAGCCATTGCGTTTCTCCTGCTCGAGGCCGGCGCTCTGATCGCCGCCAGTGTGCTCCGTCCGTGGATGGACAAGAAGACCAACTCGTTCAACATTGCCATTTGCGTCGTCAACTTCCTAAACGCCATCTTCCTGCTGATCTTCACGGATGTCTTCAACCAACCCGCCCTGGTGACCGGTGTTGTCGGTGTCGTCCTGTGGATTCTCAACGCCGTCTTCGCTCTGGTTCTTCTGATTATGCTGATCATCACCACGACCATGGTCTTCTTCCGCAAGAACCCGGATACTCGCTACCAGTTCATGGCCGACGACCGCGCTTCGTTCATGAAGTCGCAGACCCAGCTGAATACGACCACGGAGCTAGATGCGCTAGCTGTCACTGCGCGCGGCGACAAGTCCGGCTACAAGTCCAACCTTGACCTGGACGACGACAACGAGTCGATCTCGTCGGACTCGCTCCGCCGCCGCACAGACCCCACCTTAGCTGCCAACGCGTCCGCATCCAACATCTACCGCGACGCGCCACGCTCGCCTGTGGACCCGTCCATGCCACTGTTCCCGGCAGACAACCGCAGCCACACGTCGCACGGCTCCGGTGCGCCGGCAGCCTACGACAATGGCTACGGCGGTGGCGCCGGTGGCGCCTACGGCCAAGTCCCTTCCGCAGCGCGCTCGCCGAGCCCGTTCAGCACCTCGGGCAACAGCCTGACGGCCAACGCCTACCGGTCACAAAACAACGCGAGCCCAGCGTTCCGTGCACAAAACAATGCTAGGTAAGAGGTTCCCCACTGTCCTCATTTTTCTTTTCTTTTTCCCCGTCTGTTCTAGGAAAGCTGGGAGCCCGAAGCTAACCTAACCTCTACTCGCTAGCCCGTGGCAACGGGGTGCCGGTTACGACCACTAGAAGTCGTCAGACCGACGGAGAGGGCCCGCGCCGTGAGCCAGCCGCCCGGCCCGTCGTCTTGGCCTAAATGAGAGGTCAAGCACCGGTTGGCTGGTTCGCGCTGCGGCGTCGACGCCGACAGGGACGTCAGCGTTGGTCGAGTCGGGCTGTAAGGAACCCCCCGTTTATCAGGAGGGGTTCTGCCTGGTGCGACCCCGCTACGTGGTAGCCCGAATGTGCCATGGGAGAGGCGACTCCTCGAGAGTCTGGAGTCTATATCTGCGCTTCTCTCAAACACAGGCCTTTCGGGGCCCTTTCCCCCCAGCCTTTTGCAAGCTTGTCACGAAAGGCGGGCTACTGGCTTCTGGCCGACAAGGGGGGTCCCTCCCCCTCCCCTCCGTCTCTTTTGTTCTTCGGCTGCGTCGTGTTTTTTTTCTGTCTCGTTTTTTTATATTTACAGCATGAACAAGGCGTCCAGGAAAGGAGGTCCATACAAAACCTTGGGAAGTGTTTTTTTATTCTGCAACACTTGTTTCTCTTTTTCCCTTTGTTCTATTGTCACACACAGCACGACAGCCGGAAGCTACTGTTGCTGCTCTCGCACTCGCTCTTTTTTTTGTCTTCCTTTTATTTTACAACACCCCACAGACACATACAAACACATACAAACACACAAAACCCAGAGCCGGTTGCATTTCCTACTCCTTGCATAGACATACTCTTGTCTTGAGAGCCTTTTTTTCTCCCCGTGTTCCCACGTGTACATATAATACTCGCCGGTCGAACCGACAAAACAAAGAAACAACTGTTTTTTTTTGTGATATTGTCCTTTGATTGTCTCCCGCTCGCCCATCGTCCCTCTTGAAGGGAAAAGGAAAAGGCAGGGGGAAGGCGAACGGACAAAATAAAGAAGAGGAAAATAACAAACGGGCTCGTCAGCTGGACTGGGGAGGAGGTTGCTGCCTTGCTGCTTAGCTTACCCACCTACCATACAATTTCTTTTTCTATTCTCTTTCTTTTTGTCTCCTTTTTTGTTGGCTGGCCAGGGGGGTGTAATTTTTCTACGGTTGGTTTGTTCTCTTAACCACCCCCCTAAATACAACTTTTATGGGATTTAGCTGCGCAAAACAAACCCAAAAATGGACGCTGCCTACAACAGAGAGGGCGTAATGCGCAGAAGAGAGACTAGACATCTTGTTGGGGGTTGTTTCGTATCACTGCGTCCCGAGTGCCTAAGAAAAGCAGGCGATGGATGAAAGGAAAGAAGAATTATCGAAAAAAGGAGCAGGCTTTCGGTTCACCTCTTTTCTTTTCTTTCTTCTATCTTCCTTTGTGGCCTGCTCTTTTCGTAGTCGTACACGCAAACAATCATATTATCATAAAAAATATAGTCTGTACATAGTAGTAATACACGGGCACAATCTAGAAAAAAAAGGCCTGCGGCAAGCGAAAGAAGAAGACGGAAGAGACGGAAGAGACGGAGACCAGATTTACGAACCGTTGCAAGAGAAGAAAACGACAGATGGCACACACAATACACGCACACACACAAAACAGGGCTCACAGATCGGGTTGCACCTCACAGGACAAAGTGTTCGAACAGAAACGAGGGGGACACAAGATGGAAGAAGGGGGGGGGGGGATCCGGACAAGTCTAAGAAGGGAAAAGCCCGTGGAGGCACAAGAGAAGAGAAAAAGAGAAGAGAAAAAAGAAAAGAAGAAAAAGGGGAGACGCAGACGGACAAGAAAGCAAGACAAGCAAAGAATCAAGCACGGTCGCACAGTTGTTTCGGGTCGTGGCACGGCGGCAGAAGGCGAAGACACCACCCAAGAAAAAAAGAGAAGAAAAAGGAGGAGGGCAGAGGGGAAAGATAACAGGCCCCCAAAAAGCAAAACAGAAAACAGAAAAACAGAAAAACAGAAAAAACCCTCACAGCTTGATGCTCAGGTCCTTGAAGCCCTCGGCCTCCAGCTTCTTCATGTCGCCGCCGGCCTCGGCCATCGCCCGCACCAGCCGCTCGCCCAGCCTGCGCGTCTTCTCCTCCAGCTCGCGCTCGCGCCGCGCCTTGGTCTTGGACGAGCCGCTCGGCGCCACGCCCGCCATCAGGGTGTTGTGGTCCTGGGCCGTGTAGTTGACAAACCCAATGGAAATGCCCCCACCACCACCACCGCCGCCGCCGCCGCCGCCGCCGCCGCCCGCGGACGACGACGGCCGCGGCGGCCGCGGCTCCACCGAGCTGCGGCGGCTCGGCGTCTTGGGCTCGGCATGGGACGCGCCCACGGCGGCAGCGACGGCGGCGGCGGCCGTCAAGCTCGTGATGGCCTGTGTCGACGACACGCGGCGCATGCTGCTGGCGGACCGGCGCTTGCGGATGCCGCTGGACGGCGTGACGGTGCCGCTGTTGTTCATGCTGGCGTTGTTGCCGCTGCCGCCAGCACCAGCACCAGCACCTGGCGTGGGCGAGGTCCGCGGCAGCGCCTGCAGCGAGTGCGACCGGCGGCCCAGCTGGTGGTGCCCGCGGGGCGTGCTGGGCGCCGTCATGGCAGCTGAGGCGGAGGCGGAGGCAGAGGCGGACGAGCCGCTGCCCGAGCTGATGGTATACGACGACGCCGACAGCGACGCCGACAGCGACGTCGACGTCAGCGACAGGTCCTCGCTCGAGCTGCTGCCGCTCGCCTTGGCGCCCAGGTTGCCCGCGCTCGCCCGCTTGCGAGGCGAGCGCAGGGCGCCGCCGTCGGCGCCACCGCCGCCGCGGCTGTGATAGCGAGCGCCAGCCGAGGGCGCGCGCGGCTTGGGCCGGCGGTGATTGGCCATGGTCCGGTCTCGGCGGAACTCGAACTCAGGCTGCTGCTGCTGCTGCTGCTGCTGCTGGGGGACAAGCGGATAGCCTGCATTGGCAGCAATGCCTGGGAAGTAGTACTGGTTCTGGTGGTGCATCTCGGTGCCGCCCGGCGTTGTGGCGCCGGCTGGTACTTGGATCATCAGGCCCTGGGTGGCCATGTCGGCCACGGAGCCGTAGCACAAGTGGCCGTTGGCGTCCATGGCCTGCATGTTGGCGATGATGTTGCTGCTCTCGGCGCCGCTTGCTGCACTGAACGACATGCCGTCGCCGAGCTGGTGGCAGTAGTCAACACTGCTGCTGCTGCCGGGCTCCAACGGCTCGCCCACGGCAGACTCGACTACAGACTGCTGCCACCAGTCCTCGTCGGTGTCCATGGCGGTGGCGCCGCAGATGTCTGACCGCCGGATGCCTTCGGCTACCGTCATGGCCGCCGCCGCCGACATCATGGCCGAAGCGCTGGCGGCGGCCACAAATGACGTGCCCGACATGGCGGCCGTGGCCTCGGCCAGGCATGCAGAGGGCGTCGTTGCGAGCACGTCGGCATTTTGGTCGCCGTGGCCATTCCTGCTGGTGCTGTTGCTGCGGCCGGGGATGTTGATCGCGGCGGTCCTCGCCAGTCCCGACGTCACGGGCGTGCTGTCGTTGTCGTCATACGGCGACATGGACTTGGCGCTTGGGGTTGTCGCTACCGCCGCTGCCGGGGGTGCAGCGCCGGATGTGACGGGCCAGCAGGCGCTGCTGACGCCATTTGCCGAGGAGTCCTCCGTCTTGTTGGCCCTCAGTGCCAGCATGTTGTGGCTCTCGTGTTGGAGCTGGTGGTGGCTGCCCATGAGTGCCACGCCGCCGCCGCCGCCGCCGCCGCCAGTACTGTTGTCGACAAAGGGGTCGTCGACGAGTCCGGAGACAAACGCAGCTGCCATGCCTGCTTCGTCGCTGCTGCGGATGTGGCTCTCGCCCCCAAAGAGCGCTGCGTGCTGCAGCTGGTGATGCGCATGGTGCAGGTGTGATGGGTACTGCGGTGTGGGCATGAGGTGGTGCAGGTGGTGGCTACCGTCGGCCAGCGATGAGGCGACCGAGGAGCAGGCTGACGACGAGAATGTGGAGGAAGTGGACGACAGCGAGGAGGCGGTGCCGGTCAGCGGTGGCGTGGGCGGGAAGCTGCCGCCTGCCATGCCTTCGGCCGCCACCGACAGGTCTAGGTTGAGGTGCTCGAGGTCAAGATCGAGGTTACCTGGGTGGTGGCTACGGTAGTGAGCGTGGTGGGCGTGCTGCTGGAGCGGGAAGCCGGCGTCACGCAGCGTGGCCATGGGCGCAATGGTGGGCGCCGGGGCTTCATGCATAAACGCGGTGCGTGAGCGGCGCATGGTGGTGCTGGCCTTGTTCCGGATGGTGGCGTAGATGCTCTCCAGGCGGCCGGGCTTCTTGGGTGAGGAAGAGGCCGTGCGCTGCTTTCTAGGAGAGAGGGTGGGGTTTGGAGGAGGAGGGGGGAGTGGCTGTTGCTGTGGGGGAGGAGGAGGAGGAGGAAGAGAGTTGTGAAGAGGCAGTGACGAGTAGGAAACAGAGGCGTGGGGAGGATGGCCCTGCGCGTATGGATGGGGTCGAGTGTGAGAAGGTGAAGGCGCTTGGGGGGGAGGAGGAGGAGGAGGAGGTTGATGATGATGATGAGAAGGGTTGGGGGGGAGATGGGAAGGGACTTGAAAGGAAGGATCGGGGGGGTTGGAGGATAAATAGAGAGTCTGGGGAACAGGAGAAGATGTCGAGCCAGACGAGGGAGATGAAGAGGAGGGGTCGGCGGCGGCGACAGAAGCAGCTTGTGTTGGTCCAGTTATGGTGGCGGTGGAGGTCGAGCTGCTCATGGACGAGGAGGTGCTCGAGGCTTTGGAAGGGGAGGCAGAGGCAGCAGAAGCAGCTGATGCCGCAGATGTCGCAGATGCAACAGACATGCCGCAACCCGAACTAGCACCGTCCTCAGGGGGGCGATGTGCCATGATCGAGAGATCTTGCAGGCGCAGGAGGTGGTGTTCCTCGTCATCTGTTCCTGCATTGTCATAAGATGACGGGGGCCTAGTCCGCGACGGCGACGGGTGACGTCCAGGACTAGGACCGGTGCCAGAGCCAGAACCCCTGGCTCGCCCTTGAGGCGCGGTAAGTTTCCTGCATGGGACTAGTCCGGGATTAAAGTCTGCGCCGCCCTGGACGGGCAGAGTTCTTTGTTGTAGTTGTTGCAGTTGCTGCTGCTGCTGCTGAGCATCCATCTGTTGATAGTACATCAGGGGATTGCCAGCGATGTCTTGCTGCTGCTGCTGCTGCTGCTGGGCAAAGTGTCCAGGCAGTCCGGTGTCACTAGTGTAGGCCGGGGGGAAGTGTTGGGGATGAAGGGGAGGATGCTGTTGGCCGTTGTGGCCGTTGTGGCCGTTTTGGCCACCGTCGTGTGTGGTGTTGGCACTGGCGCTGGCGCTGGTGCTGGCGCTCGCGCTGACATCTCGAATCTGCTGCTGCAGCAGATGCTGCTGCAGAAAGAGCTGCTGCAGGACGTTCTGCTTCTGCTCGTCGGTCAGGGCGCGCGCCTGCTCGAGGAGGGACGTGGGCGAGATGCCTCCGGGCAGCGGCATGCCCATGGCCAGGGGCATGTTGTTCATGTTCGCGTTCGTGCTCATGTCCATGTCCAACCCCATATCGGCAGCCGCCGCCGTCGTCATGATCGGCGCGGTGGTGCGGGCAGAGGGGTAGCCTAGCAGGCCACTGCTGCTGCCGCTGTTGTTGTTGTTGCTGTTGCTGCCAGTTTCGCCTCCCAAGACGAAGGCGTCAAAGCCGTCCTCGCCGCCGTCGTCCATCAGGTCGAACTCGTCGTAGAAGGCGGCCTGCTCGCTACCGTCGTCCAGCAAGGCGTGTGCGTGTGATGGGTCCATCTTCGCGGCGCTCTCTTCCTTTCTCGAGCACTCGCTCTTTGTGCCGTCGTCCCTCTTGGACCAGCGGTTGACTTTCTCGTCCTTTTCCTTTGTCCCGTCTTGCGACAAGGCCGTCACTCGGGGAGCCCCCCCAGAGCCCCCTTCGTCCTTTTTCGCTTTTCTTGGAGGGTCCTTTGACCCTTTGCGGCTTCTGAGTTTCCTTCTAGATTGTTTTTCGGCACTCTAGTCGTTCTAGTCGTTCTGGTCGGGTTTCGTATCTCTCTTTCTCTCTCTCACGTCGTCTTTGTTTCTCGGTCGGTTTTGTTTCTTTGACTGCCGTCGGGCGTGCGCGCGTCTTTGTTCGTCTTTTGTCCCGTGCAGAACCGGCCGTTTCGGCGTGTGCGCACCCCCCTTTTCTTTCTTCTTTCTTTCTTTCTTTCTTTCTTTCTTTTCTTCTCTCTGCGTCGCACCTTCCCCTTTCCAGGTCGTCTTGGGGAGGACACAAAATAAAAATAACGTATGAAAAAGTGCCAAGCGGGAAGGCGCAGTCGGTTGGTTTGTTGGAAGGAACGACCACTTAAAATCGAGGGAGAAGCTTAGCTGTCTCCTCGTTCTATCGAAAAAGGGGGAAAAGGGGGCTCGTTTCTTTTCCTGCGCTGAGCTTCCAGCTTCCTGTTTTTTTTGTTTTTTTTTGGCTTGCTTGCCTCAGTCACGCCTTTCCTCCCAGGGGTTTCGAAATGGTCCTCGTGTTTTGTTCAGTGCATCCCTGGCGGGTTTGGGTCGACCAGGGGGTGAGGAGGGAGCTTGGACGGATGCGAGTGGCGTATTGTGTTCGACGATGAGGAAGAGGAGGAGGAGGGGGGAAGAGCAGAAGATGTAGAAGCCTAGCGGTTCGTGGAAAGAGGCCGAGTGCGAGTGGAGGGACATGAATGAGAGGGCGAGATGTTGGACGGTGGCTCTGATACGAGGCGAGATTGAAGAAGAGGAGGAGGAAGGGGAGGAGGAGGGGAGGAGGGCTACAAACGTAGAGATCACGGAGTATATCAGCTTACAATAAAACGATAGCTCCCGGAATCCCGACTATTCTAGGTCAACAAGCATTACCAGACAGCTTTTGCCCAGCAAAATGACGTGGACTGCAGGCATGGACATGGACTGGCACAGCAACAGCGAGCAGCAGCAGGAGACAGTAGAAGAGCAAGACGGTGAGACAGCTAGAAAGTGTGTCTTACGAGCCAGCACGAGAGGACGACACGTCGCCTGGGCAATCTTGGTTTGCATTGCTGGGGAGGAGGGAGAGCCACAGGGGCACAACCACACTCGAGGACGGACGACAAGAGGGCCGGTGCAGCGCACGCAATGGCATGCAGAGCGGCACCCCACGGCGGTGATCATCAGCCAGGTCCCGTTTCATCGTCCCTTGCCTTTTTTGGCCAAAGAACAAGAGAGCAGAACGTTTGCTGTTATTGAAGGGGGGCATAAGAAGATGAGATACAAAATTCAAGTCTGTTGGTTTGTTCTGGACGCGGCGTCGAATACTGCAATGCCATTGGCCCGCGCCGCTGCAAGGGATTGCTGAGGGCGGCGGCCATTGGCCAGTCAGGGGCAGCTGGCATTCAGAGTCCCTGCTGGTTGTTGCAGGGGCAACTTCGGCAGCATGCCAGAGGACGCGGGAAGACTTTCTGGGCACGGCGTGCACGGGAGGTCAGGCATGGGGAGACGGGTATTATTAGTCCAAGTCCAGCTATCCATCTTGTGCATGTGTGCTTATGGAGTGCCATTCTCCAAGTCTTTTGAGGGATGACTTGGCTGGCGTTGGGATGGGACATGTTTTTTTCTTCTTTTTCTTCCTTTTCTTCCTTTTCTTTTTTTATTTATTTTTCTTTTGCGTTTGCTCCTTTTCTGATTGTACTCTTCTCTCTTCCATCTACTGTCCTCTCCTAGCTCCCTGCGCAGATCTGCCCTTTGTCTCTTTTGTTTCTTTGTCTCTTTGTGTGTGTGCCGCCGCGACCGAAGCCAACATGCTGGGTACAGAAGACACATCCCGAAGACACAACAACACGCACGCTGGCGCAGTTGTCTCTGATTGGTCGGGAGCTCTTGGAGACAACTCTGGGGCGTGGGCTAAGAACTAAGTGGGCTGGAGGAGGGGTGTAAACCCGGGATAGTGGGGCAGAGAATATGGGGTTGGTTTGTTTATGTTGGCGTGTGCATTTTCGAGTATTATTACAACGTGCGTCGTACTCCGTACGGCAAAGATTAATAAGGAGTGGCAGCAATGCGTCCTGGAATGCCGGTGTGTGATGCCAGGCATGTCGTTCTGGGACAGAGTGCGATTCAAGAATTTAAAAGACTGCGAGTTCGGTGAAAGACAAGAAGGGGAGAAAGACAGAAAGAAAGAAAGACAGAAAGACAGAAAGACAGAAAGACAGAAAGATAGAAAGAAAGAAAGAAAGAAGAAAGATGAAAAATGAAAAAAATGAAAAAAAGACGAAAAGATAGAAAGACAAAAGGACAGCAAGACAGAAAAACATCAAACATCCGAGCCTCACTAACAGGAGGAGGTTTCCACCCTATCGCTGACGGCAAACTCCGTCCTAGCACAGTGGCCTGCCTTTGTCCCCAACGGTCTCCTTTCTGTCAGCGTCATTTTCTCTTTTCAGCCGCACTTGGTGGCTGTTGAAACCCTTTCCCCCTAACCCTTCTTCCTCTCTGTAAACCTCCCTAGCGGGGAATGCAGCCATTCGCAGCGGCCGTCAGCCGCCCATTGTTGACACGAGGTCTCCGAGATCCCTAGCTGGGATGGGCAGCAGTTGTGTGAGGTTGTATTGTGTGCCTGTTTCCTCCAGACGTCTGGCGACAACGGGCTGCGAACCAACAGACTGAGCTATTTTTTGTTCCTTTTGTTTTTTGGGGGATACGCTTCTTGCGGCCCCAAAAGGGAAATATCCCGCGCGTCCTGTCGCCACTCTTGATCTGTTACGTCCCTTCTGTTCTCTCTCACTCTCACTCTCACTCTCACGCTCTCTCGCTCTCACACTAAATGGAGAACTCCGTGTGTTTGTTGGAACAGGGATGCCCGGAGGGGAGATCATCTTTAGCATTTTGTGTCTGCTGAGCGTTCTTCAGTTTTGACAGTTCTATTTTACATTACTTTCGCAATGCGCAGAACCAGAATCAACTCCGGCCAGAGCTACTTCCGAGTTTACCTCCCCCTCCCCAAAGCAGCTTCTTCTTCGGCTCCACGATGCACGAGACTACCATACTGCCCGACAGCACTCTATCCACTCTCCACACACACACGCAGAGACAAACATCCCCCCTAACGACCGAGTACACGCCGGGCTCTTCCTCGCTCCTCACTAGACAACGCGACGGACGGAGATCAGGGTACTCCGTAGATCATACGGCCCCACGCCGCCGTTGCTGGCCGTAAAAAAAAGAGCTCTTTGTCTGGTGGCTCTCTTTGTTGAGGGGGGAGGGGAAAGAAGGGGAGGGGGAAGAAGGAAAAGCAGAGAAGAGAAGAAATGAGTACAAAATAGAAACCACGGCAAAGCCTACATCCCCACACCCGTTCTTCTCCCATTCAGGCCCTGGACACCCTTGCTCCTGTCGACCCTTATCTTCCTCCTTGGTGTGCGTGCGTGCGTTGATTGGGCACTGACAGGCATCCATCCCGTCTTCTCTTGGCCTCTGCCCCAAGTTGTGAAGCCGTTACCGGAGCCACCAGAGCCTGAGTTCCAGCGTTCGTCAGTTCCTTGTCTCCTCTTCACCCTGGAAGGCATCTTTATGCAAAACAAAAATGGAAAGCTGCGGAGAGACTTACGAGCCACAACGAGAAATTGCTTCTGGAAGGGCGGGTATGGGATCCTTTTTTTCTTTTTCTGTTTCTTTTTCTTCTCAACCCCCCCTTCTCCAGATCTTCAAATTATTGGAACGATGCCATAAAACTATTGGCAACCTCCAGAAAACGCACTCGTTGAAGAAGAAAAGAAAAAAGGAGAACCGACTAGGAAGCGACCAGTGCCACATGGCATCTTGACGCCCTGCCAGTTTTGTTTCTCTTTGCATCCCTCTCCAACAGAACCGTCTTTTTCCTATCCCGTCCTCTTCTCGATCCCTATCTGCCCTCTCCACGCCTGTTCTGGAAGGTAAAAGGACTCGTGTCTCGGCACATGTATGCCGTTGAGCCTGTTCAAGTGCCATCATTGGAGATGGGGGGAAGAAGGCTGAGGCTATCATCTGCTCAAAAAGGCACTCCCCCGCCCCCTTCCTCTTCTTCTTCCCCTTCCCTCGCCAAGACCTCACCCTTTGCCTCTTTCAGGTCGAGATCTCTGAGCTCACATATGGGATTCGGCGCTTCCGTAGTACCAGTGTTACCTCCTAACCCAACAGGGTTGCTGTTTTGAACAGGGGCAGGGCGGGAAAG
Organism: Ophiostoma pallidulum; assembly: GCA_019925425.1. Taxonomy (NCBI): domain Eukaryota; kingdom Fungi; phylum Ascomycota; class Sordariomycetes; order Ophiostomatales; family Ophiostomataceae; genus Ophiostoma; species Ophiostoma pallidulum. The sequence continues at coordinate 61,447 of JADHKO010000134.1, forward strand.
AAAAAAAGAGTGTGTCACGAGGCCAACCTTCCTCATCAACCAGCCCCCCCCTCTCCTCCCTTTCCTCCCTTTCCCAACTGTTAATGCTTCCTGGGACGCTATTCTCGACGAGGTTAACCCCGGGTTTACAAAAGCCACTGGCGAGTTGTTGGCTGCCAAAACGGTATGGGGGGGGGGGGGGGGGGACGGGGGCGAACCGGAAACAACGGCGAAGCCCGCTCATTTTTTCTTATTTTGTGTTTTTTTGACCCCCCCGCCCCCGG